>AWOL01S0027882.1:0-24981 GCA_000715115.1 Nicotiana otophora | reverse complement strand
TATATATATATATATATATACACACACATATATATATGAGTGTGTGTATTGTTAAATATATGTAGATATTATTATAAGTATACATATTAATGCTATATTAACATATGCAATATTAATATAAGTATACATATGTTGTTGTTGCTAAAACTTAAGTATTAACATAGCACCACATCTTATAGAACTATACACTTGGTTTTTAAATGTGTTATAGTAAGTTTTAATCGAATATAATTGAATTTTTAATTGATCCGCTGATGAAGTATCCGAGCAAAGTACTAATAAGGTGATCGAGAAAAAAATATTCAAGATTATGTGTGTGTGTGTGTATATATATATATATATATTATATATATATATATATATGTGTGTGTGTGTGTGTACATATATATACATACATAATTAATTATATATTATATAGTATCTATAATTAAATAATATTTTTTAAATATAAAATTAAAATATCGACCGACTTCGGTCGGTATTTTAAATAATCTTTTTTAATTTAACATCAAATTACCGACCGAATTCGGCCGGAATGGCCGTGGTCAAACGGGTCAAAGCCCACTTAAACATTCCGACCGAAATCGGTCGGAAATTTTAAAATAAGGCTAGCCCAGACGGGTTTTTCCCCATTTTCCTTTTTTCTCTATCTCTTCTCCACCCCCCTGTCGAGATTCCCCCAAATTCCCACCCAAACTCAACTCCTATCTCCCTCCTTACCCAAAAAGAAAGCATTTTGAAGCCTCCCTCCCCTCCCCCGCCACTGTTCCACCGACCCTATCAAAGCCAACGCCAACACTGCCTCCTCCGCCACCACTGCCTCTCCCGCCACCCAAAATCAAACCCCCTATCCTAGCATTTCAAGGTTAGTTATCTATATTTTTGAATTTAAGTAATTTTAATTGTATAAATTAGGGTTTAATTAATGTTTAATTAAATTTAGTTGTATAATTGTGAGTTGTCTTGTCATTGAACCTTTGAAATATTTCATGTGTTATCATTTATCATTTAGGATTGTTCATATTAGAAGAGTTCATATTTGTACTCTAGCCTATGGCTGTCCAACGGGACGGGACGGGATGAGATGGGACAAAATTAACGGGACGGGATGATATTTAGCTGGGACGGTGACGGGACGGGACGGGACAAACGGGACGAAACGGTAGGCTCATCCCGTCCCGCTAACAAAAGGGACGAGACGGGACGGGACAGACGGTAGGCCCATCCCGTCCCGCTAACAAACGAAATGGGACGGAACGGGACGAGACAGGACGGGACGGGACGGGTTCGCGGGCCTTAAGTGTCGTTTTAAAAAAAAAATTATTTAAGCATTGAGTTTGGCAACGGATATTCTTTTGACAATGACTAAGTTTTTAAAGTTTGCAACACCTAGTTTTTTGACTTATTTAATAAACTTAAAAATTAAATGAAAATTAGAAAACTAAGTAAAGAATTATAAAATATTAAAATAAAAGACTTGTAATGAAATATTCTAGTAATTATAAATTTATAATAGAGTTATAATTCATTTAATATAATTTCAAGCCATTAAGTAACTAAGTAAGAGTGTAAGACAATTCATAAAAACAATTCAACGCTTAGAGCCTTTTATTTTTTTAATGGAACTTTCAAATCTCACATACAAATATAATTCTTTTGAAGAGCACCTAATCTATGCAGCCACCTTCTAGGAAGGGTTTTGTTTGAAGTACGCCTCTTAGTAGCCAATTACAAATTATCATACTAATATTTGTAAGCTCCTATATAACTTCATTGTAACTTATCTATAATTTCTCTCGGATATTGTTCTGGAATTGGCAATGTTGATTGATGTTCCATGAGTTCCATGCCGTCATAGCTCCCAGTGCTAAGTATCTCATTGTATTCTTCTTCTTCCCTAGTTTCACTACTTGTTGTTTCCATAGATTTATATTTATCAAATATTGATCTAACATAAGAATATATGTTAGCTTGGCAGTCTTCGAGAGATGGTTGTTCATTTTTTTGAATTGCTAAATTCTTATAAATTTTATAAACAAGTCCATTTGCACCTCTTAATTTTAAAGATGGATTAAGTATAGTAGAAATTAAATAAATTTGGGAAATAGCGAAAAAATACTTTTTAAATTTTGCAATTATTTCATTAATGGTCGGTGCATAAGTTGGATTAATTTTGCAATCATTTCATTAAGCTAGTTGATGTAGTTGTGTTAGCACTTAGCAGAAGCATTATCTAAGGTAATAGTTAAAATTTTATCAATTAGTCCATAAAAATCAACAATTTGTAGAACAGTAGTTGCAATATATGCTCAAGTGTATTTTGAATCAATAAATTTATAACCAATAATACGTTTTTACAGGTTCCAGTGATGATCAACTCAATGACATGTAACAGTTCAATAATCACAACCATTAGGACTACGACCTATATCAGATGTGATAGACACTTTACAATCTAAGTAAAACAATACACAACGAATATACTGAAGATATTCAGTTTGAAATTTAAAAATACCATTTCTAACCGTGGTCTTAGGAAAACCTTGAAAAGCAGGATTATAAGTTTCTTGTATATAATGCAAAAATAAATAGGATGCGGGACAAGCGGGACGGGACAGGACGAGACGGAACGGGACAGGATGGACGGGACGAAACGGGACGGGACAAACGGGACGAAATAGACATCCCGTCCCATCCAGTGTCCCGTTTAACATGGGCCCATCCCGTTTAAAATTAAGTGGGATGGGATGTGACTGGACGGGACGCGGGACGGGACCGGGACGAGAAGGGACGGCCCGTCCCGTTGGACAGCCTTACTCTAGCCCCTCTTTGTGAATTTAGTTGTATAATTGTGAGTTGAGTAAATTTAAGTAATCTACATTTTTAGTTGTGAGTTGATAATTGTGAGTTGAGTTGAATTTAGTTATCTACATTTTTAAATTTAAGTAATTTAAATTATTTTAATTGTATAAATTAGGGTTTAGTTAATGTTTAATTAAATTTAGTTGTATAATTGTGAGTTGATGATTAAAACTTAAAATAAATTGCAAGGATAAAACAATCTTATTATATGAACTTTTCAATAAATTATATCAAACTTAAAATAAATTACAAGGATATATTAAGCTAGTTCTCAATCTAATACTAAATGTAACGATACAATCTAAGCTAATTGAATTCATTTAGGGATATATATGAACTTTTAAATTACCTTTTTTAATTGAATTTTAAAAGAACTTATTTAGGGATATATGTGAACTTTCAAATTACTTCTTATAATTGAATTTTAAAAGAACTTATTTAGGGATATATGTGAACTTTCAAATTACTTCTTATAATTGAATTTTAAAAGAACTTATTTAGTGATATATGTGAACTTCAAATTAATATAACATGCATTTTATTTGTTCTTTGTGTAGATGAAATATCATAGTTGGATGTATAATAGGATATTCTAATCGTCGATATTTGAGGAAGGAATTTATATAAGGGGTTAATGAATTTATTAGGCATGCAATGTAACTTGAACCATTTCAAATCAGAGGGATGATTAGGTGTCCTTGTGTGAAGTGCAAGTGTTTGCATTTTTTTGGATCGGAGGATGTTAAGACTCATCTGTATAAAAAGAAGTTTATGGATAATTATTTTATGTGGACTAGTCATGGAGAGGTTGATGGTAGTGATGGTGTATTTCATAACATAGTTGTTGGTGTAAGTAGTAGGTCGGTGGGGAATAACGTTGAACATCCTAGATACCATAAAATGTTTGCGGATGCTTTTGGATGCACTTCGAGTTTGAACCTCATGAAAGTGTTGAACAAGCTCCTAACGAAGAGGCAAAATATTTTTATGAACAGTTAGAGGCTGCTAGTCGTCCACTAAGTGAAGGGAGTATGCAATCTCAATTGTCTGTTGCGGTTAGATTATTAAGTATCAAATCAGATACTAATATTTCTCAAGCGGAAATGGATTCTTTCATTGGCCTTATGAGTGAACTAGTTGACCCAACTTTCAACATACCTAAAGATTTCTATAAGGCTAAAAGATTGGTTTCTAAGTTAGGACTCTCGTCTATGAGAATCGATTGTTGTGAAGATAGTTGCATGTTGTATTATAAGGGTGATGCAGATTTAGAAAGTTATAAATTTTGTGAAAAACCTCGTTTTAAGCGGGTTTCCAGCGGGAAGAAGGTTGCTGTGAAGTCTATGCATTACTTACCTCTTATTCCTAGATTAAAGAGGTTGTACACATCGATGAGTTCCGCTCCTCATATGAGATGACACTATGAAAATAGAAGGTCGCCTGGTGTTATGTGTCATCCTTCAGATGGGGAAGCTTGGAAGAATTTTGATAGGACGTATCCGGATTATGCTAGTGAACCGAGAAATGTTCGGTTGGGTTTGTGTGCTGATGGTTTCACGCCATTTTCTATTTCTGCAACACCATATTCATGTTGGCCAGTCTTCATTATGCCGTATAATCTTCTGCCTAAAATGTGTATGACTAGTCCATATATTTTCTTAAATTATGTTATTCCCGGTCCCCGCAATCCAAAGAGTTTGATTGATGTATATTTGCAACCTATGATTGATGAGCTAAAACAGTTGTGGTATGATGGAGTCCAGACATATGACATATCAACTAAGCAAAATTTCAACTTGCGTGCTAACTTAATGTGGACCATTAATAATTTTTCTGCATATGGAATATTGTCTGGGTAGATGGCTGCTGGAAAGTTAGCATATCCTTACTGCATGAAAAATGGTAAATCGTTCACTTTAAGACATGGCCGTAAGCAGTCATGGTTTGATTGTCATCGTCAGTTCTTGCCAGTTGATCATGAGTTCAGAAGGATGAAGAACGCATTAAAAAAGAATACAGTTGAACGTGATTTTCCACCTCCAATATTGTTCGGTGAGGAAATTTGGGAGAGGTTTGATCTCGTCCAATTTCACACCTCAATTCAAGGTTATGAAAACAATCGATGCAATAATAATACCCAACAACAGTCGGGGTCGAATTTCGTAGGGAGCTATAGATGGGAGTTAGTAGTATATATCGTAGCGTGAGAGTTTGAATATCTAAGTTTACTCTTCCACAAAATGGGGTTATTTTAAAGTCTAATTTAAAACTACAATTGCAAGTTGGGAAATAAAACTAAGAGATTATTTTTGTTGTTTTTCAAATGTTATAAAAAGTCTAGGGCTATGACCTTCACCTAGATGTTTGCCTAATGGGATATAAACCTTATTGCTTGTTTTATTGATCAGAGTGTATTATAGCTATCAACACTCAATTACTCACTCAATACCTCTCGGTCAGAGAATGATTTTGCCCAATTTGGCTTTCTCAAGTCCAAATGGGTATTGAACAAAACGGTTGATAAAAGCTCAAGTCGATTTATTACTATCTCTAGGTTGAACCCTTTAATTGGGATTATCAATCTCTCGATTGATCCAATTTCTAGTTAGCCAAGTTTTCCTAGACTAAGTCTCTCTTTTTCAAGTAGAGACCAAGTCAAATAGGTATGAACTAATGTTTGCAACTATTAATTCCACAAATAAAAGCAAGAACATGGCTAAATAATAAACACCCAATCATAAATAAGCATTAAATCAGATACCCATTAAGTTTACACCCTAGGGTTGGGTGACAACCCTAGTAAAAATCTAGCTACTCATGCTTGAAATGGAAGAAATAGAAGATGAAATGATAATTAAACTCATATTGCAAGATCAAAATAATAAAATCTAAGTTAAAATAGCTCAAAATATGAAAAACCACTAAAAAGAGTAAAAGGAAACGGCTACTGTAGCAGCTGATATCAAAAGTTGACCTAAAACTATGAAACTCGTCTATTTATACATGGCTGGAAATTTCGGACAAAAATGCCCTTCAGAAGGTTCTGCGGCCGCACAATTCTATGTGCGGTCCGCACTTTTCTTTAATTTGTCAGGATTGGAAGACTGCGGTCGCATAATTCTGATCTGCGGCCGCAATGCACTCTTTTTGCGGTCCGCACTTTTACAAGTGCGGGCGCACCTTGCTCTTCTGCGGTCCGCAATTTTACATGTGTGGCCGCACCTTGCTCTTCTGTGGTCTGCACTTTTACATCTGGGGGCGCATAGCTCTTCTTCTGCGGCCACACAATTATTGTGTGGTCCGCACTTCTGGGGGACTTGGAATGCACCTTCTCTGAACTTTGCTCTGGCATAGCTTTTGCGGCCGCACAATTCATGTGCGGACCGCACTTTGCACCAAACTCTGATGGCTTTTCCTTTATAACCTGCAGCCGCAGATGATATTCTGCTGTCCACACTTCTAAGCTTCTGTGCCTTTTATGTCCCTGAGTTCAGATTACTCCTTTTTAAGTTGGATTTCGTCTTGGGAGTTCATCTTTCAATATTTCTGCAATTAAGCACATTTCATTAATTTTTAGGAACACAATTAAACACTTTTGGACTAAAACAAAAGCTAAAAGGTGCTAATAAGTAGTCAAAATCTCCACTTATCAAGGGTTCAAAACTTCACTAAAGTTACAGAGGCCTCACCTTCTAGATTTCATGGATATGGTGTTACTCATAACTGGACAAAACAAAGCATATTTTGGGAGTTGCCATATTGGAAGGATAATCGTTTCCGACACAATCTTGATGTCATGCATATTGAGAAGAAATATTTTGACAATTTGTTCAACACAGTGATGGATGATAAGAATAAGACAAATGATAATCCGAAGGCTAGACTGGACTTACAAGAATATTGCAGGCGACCTGAATTACTTTTGTTATCTGCGAACAATGATAAGGTGTTCAAGCCCAAGGCTAGCTACACATTAACTTTGGAACAAAGACGACAGATTTGTGAGTGAGTTGAAAACCTAAAGATGCCCGAGGGCTATGCTTCGAACCTGGAAAAACATGCCGATATGATTGAAGGAAACTGACTCATATGAAAAGTCATGACTGTCATATCTTCATGGAAACCTTAATCCCTATTGCATTTTCTGGTTTGCCTGAAAATATCTAGAAACTCATCACAGAGATAAGTTTGTTCTTCAAAGACTTATGTTCTACCACATTAAGGGAAGAAAACCTATTTCAAATGAATCAGAACATTCATGTAATTAGTAATAAGCTAGAAAGGATTTTTCCATGTGGTTTATTTAATGTGATGGAATACCTTCCAATTCACCCTGTACACAAGGCGCGACTTGGAGGAACGGTTCAATGCAGGTGGATGTATCCATTTGAGAGGTAATAATCAAACCTTGATTTATTCTTGTAATTTTCTTTAACGTTATCGTCTAATATGACAATGTGAAGGACTATCAGCAAGTGTAAATGATTTGTTAAACAGAGGAATAGAATTGAAGGATCCATATGCGAGGACTATCTTGCAAAGGAAACTGCCCATTTTTGTTCTTACTACTTCGACAGTCATGTGCTATGTGCTAGAAATAGGCCAAATCGGCACAATATCGTGATTGATATTGATCCATTATATCCATCAATGTCCATATTCATTTAACCAGGCCGAGATTCTAAAGATCGAACAAAAAGGGGCCTAAGTAGTATGGAGTACAAATCAGCTTCAAATCATGTGTTGCTAAATTGTCCGAAAGCTCAACCCTTTCTTAAGTAAGTGTTGATGTAAGATTAATTTATATGTACTACTATTTAATTTGGTTGATGCAACTAACAAAATTTTTAATGTGTCGCTTAGTGACTTTATAAGTCAATTTGGCCATGATGTTGTATATTCTACATTTGAGGCATGGTTTAAAGAGTGTGTAAGTGCATCGTACATACTTTATCACATGTGAATATACATACTTGGTCACTTGTGAATATACTTGCTCACTTGTACTTTTTGTAACACTACATATAGGTCAATAATCCAAACAACGGTGTTAATCAATTTCTGAAAGATATATATTGGGGACCTGCACCTACGGTTACAACTATGTCTAAGTATTTTATGAATGGTTACAAATTTCATACCGAGGAATGCTCCAAGTATAAAAAAAAGCAATAACAGTGGGGTGTGTGTCAAAGGTGGTGAAGGAAACCAGGATGGGAAAAATAATTATTATGGTGTGATCAAAGAGATTCTAGAATTATCATATTCAGGTTGGCCAAATAAGAAGATCATACTTTTCCGATGCAAGTGGTTTGACCCAACACCTAGAAGAGGCACAAATGTACACTCACAGTACAACATAATTGAGGTTAATAAAAAGAGGGAGTATGATCGCTATGATCTTTTTATAATTGCAGAAAAAGTTAGACAAGTGTATTATGCTCCATATCCATTGCACAGGGATAAGGTTGATTGGTTGGTTGTAATCAAAACTAAGCATGTTGGTAGGGTGGAAGTTGAGAATATTCTAAATGTTGCTTACCAAAACAATACCTCAAGTGTTAATCAAATGGTGGATGATCAGTTAGAAAATGACTTGGAGCATCCTCAACGCATATTAGAAGAAGTTGATATAGAGGAAATAACAATCATTGAAAATGAGGACGAAGAATCACCTAATGAAAATGAAATAAGTGAAGAGGAAGAATTTTCGGACGAGGAAGGATACTTCGAAGACGACTAGCATGTTAGTTTTTTCAAGTGCTCTCAACTTATATAGATTTATATTCTCAATTCTAACATTTCATTTAATTTATGCAGATGACCGGTAGGGGTCGAGGTAGGTCTAGGAAGGATAAGAGGCCTATTGATCATGAAGATGGTGCTACACCCTCGCTTCCTTCCACTCCATTCTTGCATCCCCCCGCTGTTGATGGTCGACAGCAACCTTCTAGGCACACATCTTTTCTACCATATCCATCTACTTATCAGACTACCTACCATTCGCCCTCCCAATAGTATTCTTACCATTCTCCACCACAGGGTTATACCCAGTTTCCTCCATATGATTCTGCATATAGTTACATTGGTACATCGAGTCACTAGTCACAGGGCCAGGTGGTGATACGTGACGAACTCAAAACACATACCTAAATATGCTCGCTAGTCAAAGATAGTATAGAAAATTATCGTATCCACATGGATTGGAGTTAAACAGCATTTTCATAGTTTATAGCTTGGTTGCTATCCAAGATGATCAATAGTGGAGAATTATGTGATTAAAAACTAAAATTAAATAAGAACCTAAAGCTAATTGACGAATGACAATAGAAACAAAAGTAAGCAAAGAAGATATCAATAAGAGAAAATAAGGGTTGATTGGATATGTGCAAGATAATTGTCTGAGATTTAACTCTTGTTAATTCACTTCTAATTTTCAAGTGAGTCTCTCGAATTCACTCAATTATTAGTTCAAACGTTTAGTAGAAACTCCTCTCTCAATTAAGTCTCAACCTCACAATATGAACCAATTTATGCTCGGTGAAGATATGCACGAATTCGTAGTGGACTGGTCTTTAGGAGAACCTCTTTCGATTATCCTCCTAACTAGGTCTAAACAATAATTCAACTAGCCTCTTTCGATTACTAAGAAGAATCAATGAATTCAACCAACAAGATGATGCAAATATATCACAAGTTATGCCTCTCTCGATTACATGAATATATGAATATAAATGCAATAATTAAATCACCCAAAACAATTCAATACATAAAGCCTAGAGTTAATATCCACAAACAATCATCAAAACACAAAATCCATCAATCCCTAAAGAGAACTACTCCATAGATATGGAGCAATTCATCACATATCAAGAAAAGTATTAAACGATCCAAACTCTTCTCTTGAGTGAGGATTGAATGATGAATTCCTTGTGCTTTGGCTTCTCCACCTTCTCTTTAGCCTCCTTAGGTCTTAGATGTGTCAAAAGTCCATAAAATGCCATTTTTCCATGTATTTATACCAAGTAGATCGGGCCCAAATAAAATCACCCTTTCCTAGCCGAAATAGGAAAACTTGCAAACTTATTGTATTTTATGCGTCGCGTTGTGCGTAGCAGGGTGCCTAGCATTAGTGCTTTTTCCTGACAGAACCCAAAACCCCAGTCTCTGAAGTTTGCTATTTTCTAACATATTTTTACACTGATGCATCGCACTATGCGTCGCCCAGTGCGCCGCACCAGTGCATTTTTTCAGCAGATTATTCTTCCTTGAATTTTGACGCCCAGAAGTGATCCTCGACCCCCGAACACAATTCCGGCTTATTCCTTTGGGCTTTTACTCAGACTTCAAAGCTCTAATTAGCTCGAATAAGTTCCATAACACCTACATAGCTCGGAATCACTCCTACAAGGGATAAAATACACAATTAGTGCAAAACACTAGCAATTAACGCTCAGACTCAATTAAAGTGCAGTAAATTGGAATGTAATAAGTGACTAAAACACAAGATTATAGCCTACCATCAATACGCATGTCATCTGCTCCATTTTATTCATCACCAGCTGGATCACATCCTTCTAGACTTCAGTCAGCCGGATCGCATCAGGGGTCTGGATCGCAGTAGGGGTCTAGATCGCAGCAGGGGTGTGGATCGCAGCCATCTTCATCAGCGACCCCGTCTCCCTCTCCACGGAGTTAGTCTCCTAGAATTTCTAGACTTAGCCTTCGGGATAGTAGCGTTGAGCCAGATGCCTCTAATAAGTAGGGATTTTGACTACTTATTTGCGCCTTTTGACTTTTGTTTTAGTTCAAAAATGTTTAAACGTATTCCCGAAAACTGATGAAATATGCTTACTTGCAGGAGTGTTGGAAAATGAGCCATTACGATAAAATTTAACTCAAGAAGGAGTGCTTTTGAACAAGGACAAAAATCAAGCACACAGGCTCAAGTGCGGACCGCAGAATTCTATCTGCGGCCGCAGAATATGAAGAAGAATCAACAGAGCTTTATTGTAAAGTGCGTACCGCACAATAATTGTGCGGTCAAAGAAGTCAAAGTTCAGAGAGTTTCAAATTCAAGCCCAACAAGAACTATGGACCGCACTATAATTGTGCGGCCGTAGAAATCAAATGTGCGGCCACACCCAGAATTATGCGGACCGCAAAACTCAAGAGATGCGGTCGCAATCCAGAATTGTGCGGCAGCAGAATCTACTTCTATCAAGAGATGAAGAAAAGTACGGACCGCACATAGAATTGTGCGGCCGCAGAACCTCCGAAAAGGCAATTTTGTCCGAAAATTTCAGCTTTGTATAAATAGACTACTTTCACGAAATTAGATCAAGTTTTGAATACCAGAAAGTCTGTAGCCGTTTTTCTTTACTCTTTTAGGCAACTTTAGTTTATATTGGGGATTTTACATTGTATTTTCATCTAATAATCATTCAATATGAGTTTTATCATATTTTCTTCTTTATTTTCTTCATTACCCACTATGAGTAGCTAAATTTCTAGCTAGGGTTGTAACCAAACCCTAGTGTGGGAACCTAATGGGTGTTTGATTTAGGGCTTTGTTTATGGTTAGGTATGTATTATTTAGCCTAGTTCTTGCTATAGTTGTAGAATTAATGGTTGCAAATATTGGTTCAAGCCTATTTAACTTAGTCTATACTTGAGAAAGAGAGACTTAGTCTAGGAAAACTTGGCTAACAAGAGTTTGGGATGAAATCAAGAGATTGATAGTCCCAACTAAAGGGTTGAACCTAGAGATAGTAAAACCCGACTTGAGCAATTTGTTAACTGTTTAGTTCAATACCCATTTGGACTTGAGAAAGCCAAATTGGGCAAAACTACTCTCTTACCGAGAGATATTGAGTGGGTATTTAAGTGTTGATTTCTATAATACATCTCGATTAATGAAAATCGCCCTAAAGCCCACAACCCGTTAGGCAAACACCTAGGTGGAAGTCACAGCCCTAAACCCTTTACAAATTTGAAAACCAACAACAAAAACATTCTTCTCTAGTTTCATATTTTTCAATTGCAATCCTTAGTATAATTTTAGAAGTAAAATCATAACAAAGTTTGTGAAAGTGCAACTTAGACAATTCACGTGTTTTGACCAAATACGGACCACTAATCCCATCTACGCTCCTTGTGGATTTGATCCCGACTCCTAGTTGGGCATTATTATTGTAATAGACCGCTTCACAACCCCAATTTGAGGCTTGACTTGGGCGAGATCAACCTCCCCTTCTGTGCACGCTTCAGATTCATCGAAGGAAGATGATCTAGAGGAAGCGCGGTATGATCGTTATCATAGGATGATCATCAAGCCTGAGGGCAATGGGTAAGATTTATTTACTACTTCTTTGTTTTTGCTGAATTATAATAGCTAGTCTTGTTTATTTAATGTAATTTCTATGTTGCAGGTTCATACCTAATCATCGGACTACAAAGATAATCACTGAAGCTCTTGGTCGGTTGTATGACGCATCCTATGCGACTTGGAGTGACTTTCCACCGGAGCTCGCGGAGCAAATTTTCAACCAATTTAAGGTTTTAATACAATTTTTATCTATTTAAGCATTATGTTATCAATATTTTCATCTAATGTTACACACTTCATTTGCAGACAAAGTGTGCCTGGGAAGACCGGAATAACAGTGCCATTCTTGTAAATTTTGAGTTCAAATGCCATAAGAGACTATTTGATTCCTTCTATTGTGCTCAGAAAAAGACCAAGAAGTCTTCATGGGTTCTACCGCACATATGGGGGGATCTGCTGAGGCAGTGAACTACTGAGAAGTTCGAGAAGAAGGGTGAACAGGGAAAGAAGGCTCGAGCATCTGAGAAGGGTGGCTCCTTGCACTGTGTTGGTGCAAGGAGCATGGGGACTGCGAGGAGACTACTGGTAAGTCCTTAAAATATTTAATTCTATATATATCAAACTATATTTATATATTTTAATTTAGTTAATATATTTTATTATATTTGTAGGAAACATATGGGAGGAAGATGACTCATGATGAGTTCTTCATGGAGACTCACATCCGAAAGAAGAAGAAGGCACCAACAGATCCAACTAGATGGGTCGAGGACCGAGCGGAGACTACATATGTAAGTTTCATAATTACTATAACTTGAAATTAATATTTATAATATTATATAGTTAATAATTTTCTATCTTCTAACTAAAGGGTGGGTACAAGATTAATGTGGAGGAGTACACTCAGAGCTTGCCACTGAATAAGCAAGGCGAGCGACCACCCGTTTCATACGAAGAAGCGCAGAAGATATGGTTGGATGTTGTCGATGGTCCTAAAAAGGGGATAGCATACGGCCTTCCAGAGAGATCATTTCGGTGCTACAGGGCTGGATTGCAAGGTATAGGGACTTTCGCCCAAGGTATATGGAGAAGAAGATTGCAAAGCTGACAGCAGAGCTTGAAGAGACAAAGTTTAGAGAACAAAAGAGAGAGAGAGAGAGAGAAATTGATACCCTTCAAGTTCAGCTAGAAAAGAGGGACCAACAATTTAATCTCTTTCAAGGTCAGCTGGCTAATCTTCTTGCTAGTGGTGCTTTTTCCATTCCCCGGTCTCGTGAGCCTTCCCCAGATGCTAGTCCTTCTAGTCGTGATCCTTCGAACCATGCCGACGATGAAGCTTCTAGTAGTGAAGATGGAGGTGATGCAATACAAAATACTCATTCAATGATGTTTGAACTTTTAACTTGTGAAATGTTTTGTTGTTAGGTATGATATTTTGTTAATATAGTTTAGTGGAGATGGAGATGATGTTTTGTTAATAATATAGTTTTGATAGTTGTTATTGTTGTTGTTATTGTTATTATTATTATTGTTATTGTTGTTGATATTGGTTGAATGGAAGCAATATAATATTGCCATTATAGGTGATTGGTTGTTGGCAGGTGGTGCAGCTATAAAATAATTGTATTCTGCCAAAACAATACCCAGAAAACCAACTGCCTACCGATCGAAGTCGGTCGGAACTGTTCATTTGAATTTCCCAGAAATTCAAAGTTACCAACCGACTTCGGTCGGAATTTTAGAATTTAAATATTAAATATTTTAACAATTTCGACCGACAGCGGTCGGAAATTTTAATTTTACATTTTAAATATTTTAATCATTCTGACCGAAATCGTTCGGAATTGAACCATTTTAAAAAATAATTATTAAAGTTCCGACCGACATCGATCGCTAATTTAAAAATAATTTTAAAATATTTTCAAAAACACCGACCGAAGTCGGTCAGTATGGTTATTGTGTGTCAGATAATTTGGTCAAACTGCGTTGATAAATACCGACCGATTTCGGTCGGTAATATCGACCGACGGCGGTCGCTCCTCTATTACGACCATTCTTTTTTTGATGAATTGAAATCGATCGATAATCGATTAGTTTTTGTTCGATTCCGACCGATTTCGGACGGTTTTGATGGACGCTTTTTGACAGTTTTTTAGTAGTGACTATCCTAAATTATCTGCTAAAGTCACTTTTCTTTCGTTTGGAACAACAAAGTCACTTAACTATGCATATAGCACTCCGATGGTCACTCAACTAGAATTTTTAAATTCTTGATTGTCAAATACCTATTTTACCTCTAAATTATCAATTTTTTAAAACTTTTTAAATATTATAAATTTTTTTCTCTTTTTAATCTACATTGTGGACTTACCTATAGAAAAATATATTTTATTCATAAAATAAAAAATAAAAAATTAGTTTTCAGCTCATATAATGACAGGATAATAATATAATTGAGCATAATTAATTTTCAACCATATATAATGTATACTATAAGAATACATTTATTTAAATAATTATTTATATATATGTGCATGGAATATATATTTTACAACCTTTAGTTTCTTTCATTCTCAATTGTGTAAATAGTTTTTTTTTAATTTTTATTTTTAATATTAAAATTATTACGAAAAAATTATTCTAATTAATTTTTTTACTATGCTCATTATTTTGTTATTCCGGGATTTTATATGCTTAAATACTTTTTATTTTTTAATTTATAAATAAAATTTATTTATTATATAGGTAAGTCCATAATATAAATCAAAAAGGGGAAAATCATAATATTAAAAAGTTAAAAAAAATAAAAAGAAGATAAATATTTATAATTTAAAGGGTAAAATAGGTATTTGACAATCCAAAATTTGGAAAATCTAGTTGAGTGACCTTCTGAGTGCTATAGACATAGTTAAGTGACTTTGTTATTACAAAAGAAAGAAAATTGACTTTAGCAGATAATTTGGGATAGTTGAGTGACCATTTGAGTAATGGACTCCACGTAGGCAGGGGTAAAGCTAGGTAGCAGAAGGGGTTCAGCCAAACCCATGCCGAAAATTACACTGTATATGTAAGGTTAATTTTTATTTTATATATATATGTGTGTGTGTGAATCCCCTTAATTTTTTTGCGTTTATTATTTTTTTAATTCTTTTTTTTGTAAATTCCCTTGGTGAAATTTTTGCTTCAGTCACTGCACGTAGGACCAAAAAGATTAAGCATGTCGGATGCTTGAATGACAAGAAAAAGGTCCCAAGTCCTAGGTTCAGAATTCATTCTAGTGTTTGGATTCGAATCGTTATGGCCATTTGGGCTACAAAATTATTTTTTACTAAACTCAGAAATAGTTTTCATACTTTAAAGAATGACGGGCTTTGAAGTATGAAGAGATAAATATTAGAGTATTAGAATCAGAGGCGGAATAAGGATTTTGAGTTTATTGGTTCTAGTATCTAGAAAAGATAACTTATAGTGTTCTCGATAAGTTATCTATACGTATTAAGTGGATCTTTTTAATACAAATATAAAGTCTTGATCAAAGTTACTAGTTGAACAGCAGCTCCACCCCTGTTTAGAACTATATAATGGTATAGTTCCAGTACAGAGAGTTTAGAACTATACATACTCTCTTCGTTCTAATCTATGTGATAGTGTTTGAGAAGGCAAAAGAAAGAAAGGCTTTTGAAACTTGTAGTTTAAAACAAGTCAAACAAATTTCTAAAGCTATATATCATCTCATTAAGGATAAGATGGGAGGTTTAAAATTAAAATCTTACTAAATAGAAAAATGTCATTTTCTTGAACTCACCAAAAATGGAAGAGTGTCAAATAGATTCAGATAGAGGGAGTATATAAAGTATCATTAATTAAAATTTCTATAATGAAAAACATTTGTAGTGTTTCAAAAGTAGTCTAAGAAAAAACCGTAACAGAAAAATACGGCTCTCAGCACAAAGCTTTCTGGGAAATGACGTTGCCCGATATGTAACTCCATTATCATAGCCAAAACAAACAACAGGAAAAGTAAATTTAATCAGATTCATTTATCAAAGTGGTGAATTTTATTATTTGGTCTTAATTGGTTGGCTGATAATATTCGCTCATGATTAATTCCATGTTGTTTCCTTGAATCACGGTGTACGTAGAGAAACAAAAAGAGAGGTGTCTTATCATTTGATCTTCAGATTTTAGTAATTGAATAATAGCATCTTCAAACAAGTACAGAATGTGTACGTACGAACTTCAGAATTCACGAAACTGGCCATGTGCTTATCCTCCCCACAGTCAACCAAAAGCGCGAAGTTTATTCAAAAGTATACTTGTTTACCGGAAAAATCCGATAACGTTAGATTTGTGAATGGTTCTAAGGATATGCGATATAATTTGATATAAATCGCGTAGAGAAATGAAAATATGTATATTGTTGACTGTAAGAACGAAAATAATAAGCAAAAATAATGAATAAATAAAACAAACAGAAGGGGATAACTATCAATATGAGAAGTGATCTTTTTCTCTCCCCCCTCTAGCTTACAAGGATTCCCCTTTTATAAAAGAGGGTCATTACCAAAATACAATAAAGTAAAACATGTAGTGGAAGACTCATGATGACTTGTCTCTTCCTTGATTTCCGCCAAGATTCTCTCTCTTGGTGTGGTTGCAACGGCTCTTGTTTGTGAGCTCGATACTAGCTCGAACTCATTACCGGGTCGGGCCCTTCGGTCTTGGATCGAGTTCGACCTTCGAGATGGGCGTCACGCATTTCCGACCTCGAAGCAGTGCTTAGCGGATCGATTCGGTCACAGGCTCGATAGGATTATCGAGCCGCCTCCTCGAGCGACCTTCGGGCTCGAGGTTCGTTAGTACCGACCTCAAAGCTCACTCCCAAAATCTCATTCCGACTTCTTAACACTCGAACTCGATCGAACGTAGGAAGGCCGAAATCTATTTCGATTGTATACAGATAGTCCCCTCGTTTCTCGAAAAAGGATGTGGCGAGAAACGATATGATATCCCTGCAGCTCAATCAGATATACACTGATATTTTTATCGATCCCGACCATGACGTATGTAATGCTCGATTATCTTATGCGTCTTTATAGTCCCCTACTTCATTGAGGATACCCCGCCAGTTACCTTCGGTCCTTGGTGACCGGAGAAGATCAATCAGTGATGAATGCGGAGGGGCTTCCTGTCTTTTCAACGAGGCCCAACATGCTTTGAATCGGATAACTTCTGATGGCGTTTTCGCCGCTTCTGTACAAAAAATTTTGTAAATACAAATCTTTCTTCTTTTATTTTGTAAATACAAATCTTTCTTCTTCTTTTTTTTTTTGAAGAGAAATGGCCTTTCAAACTAAATAAACAGTTTGAATTTAAATCTCTGTTGCCTTCGGGCCTCGTGGGTAGTCCCCTTTGTTTTATCGGGTTCGAGCGTCCTTCAACTTAAATAGTCAAGTGTTTGTTTTCATTCGAAGAAATGAGTAGTTTTGCTTGAACTAATGCAGCCCGTAGGCGTAATAGTCGAGTGAGTGATAGCTCGAACTCGAAATAAAGGTAGCCCGTAGGCTTAGCAGTCGAGTGAATGAATCGAACTTGATGCAATGTAGCCCGCAGGCGTAAAGGTCAAAGTAGCCCGTAGGCTTAATGGTCGAGCAAGTGATTGCTCGAACTCGAAATAAAGGTAGCCCGTAGGCTTGACAGTCGAGCGAATGATTCAAACTCATGTAATGTAGCCCGTAGGCGTAATAGTCAAAGTAGCCCGTAGGCTTAATGGTTGAGTGAGTGATTACTCGGACTCGAAATAAAGGTAGCCCGTAGGCTTGGCAATCGAGTGAATGATTCAAACTCGATGCAATGTAGCCCGTAGGTGTAATAGTTAAAGTAGCCCGTAGGCTTAATGGTTGAGTGAGTGATTGCTCGAACTCGAAATAAAGGTAGCTCGTAGGCTTGGCAATCGAGTGAATGATTCAAACTTGATGCAATGTAGCCCGTAGGCGTAATAGTCAAAGTAGCCCGTAGGCTTAATGGTCGAGTGAGTGATTGCTCAAACTCGAAATAAAGGTTGCCCGTAGGCTTGGCAATCGAGTGAATGATTCAAACTCGATGCAATGTAGCCCGTAGGCGTAATAGTCAAAGTAGCCCATAGGCTTAATGGTCGAGTGAGTGATTGCTTGAACTCGAAATAAAAGTAGCCCGTAGGCTTGGCAGTCGAGCGAATGATGCGGACTCGATCCTGTTTGCATAATAAATCTTGAACATAGAATATCGGTAAAGAAGAGAGCTTTCTTTGCAGGTCATTACATATGGGTTCATGTTTTGCGTCAGGGCTCGGGCCAACTATATAAGCATGGTTCGTTTTGACCGTTTGGCCCTTACAACATTTCCCGTTGGGACACTGTTTGTCATGAAATAACGAAGTAACTTCCTTTGCACCGAACTTGATAATCATTACAGATGCGTTCAATGATAAATCCCCCTGTGTACGAGGTTGATTTTAAAGAGGCCTCGGATACTCAGCAGTAGTATCGTTTCTGCTATATGGGTGGTATCGATCTCTAGTCGACTTTTGCTTTTTCGTAATGGTCCTAGAAGTCAACTGGTCATCTTCGACTCTTATTTTAGATTGATATCGATTGTGCACATCGGTCCAAGTAATAGCTGGGTACTCGATTAGATTTTGCTTCAGCCGCCGTGAAGCCCTCGAGCTCCGCTCATTTAGACCTTGAGTGAAAGCTTGAACAACCCAATCGTCTGTGACTAGTGGCAGATCCATTCGTTCCATTTGAAAATGAGCTACGAACTCCCTTAGCATCTCATTATCCTTTTGCATTACCTTGAACAGGTCTGACTTTTTGGTTTCGACCTTTATGGCTCCGGCATGAGCTTTTACGAAGCAATCTGCAAGCATAGCAAAAGAATCAATGGAGTTAGATGGTAAATTATGATACCATATCATTGCCCCTTTTGACGGGGTTTCACCGAAGTTTTTTAATAATACAGATTCGATCTTATCATCTTCCAAATCATTGCCCTTGATGGCACACGTGTAAGAAGTGATGTGCTCGTTGGGGTCGGTCGTTCTGTTATATTTGGGTATTTCGGGCATACGGAATTTTTTGGGGATTGGTTTTGGGGATGCACTCGAGGGAAAAGGCTTTTGAATGAATGTTTTCGAATCTAGCCCTTTTATCATTGGTGGACCCCCGGGATCTGGTCGACCCTGGAATTATATGTTTCTATTTTTTTATCGTTGGCTTCGACTCGTTTTGTGAGTTCCTCGAGCAATTTAGTAATTTCGGGAGTAGTCCTCGATTCTTGCTCATTTGGCTTCTTTATGGCTGGTTCCGTTCTGTGGGTGACTTCTAGAAGCGGATTGGGCTCCGGCCTGCTTTGTACCTGAGTTTGGCTCTGCAACTGAGCTATCGCTATTTCCTGGGCTTGTAGCATCTCGAAGATCATCCGTAAGCTGACTCCGATCTCCTCCACGTTATGGGTATCTCGAGCTACGGATCGAGTACCGCCCTAAATGCTTCTTTTCGGTTCTGAACGCTGATTCGCCTTTAGAGCTATTTGTGAATTGACATCCAATGATACTTCGGCTCGAATTTCGGGTGCTTCCATTTGAGCCTCAGCGCCTTCATCGAGTGGCCTTCCGGCCCCGGGTGCCAAGTTGTTGGTTTTATCTTGAAGGCCCGCTTCGTGGTCGATAGGTGAAGCCATTGCTGATTTGAAGTTGCAAACTGGCGTGTACTTTAGGTTTATATCAAACGATCACTGTTACCCTTAGCCCCACGGTGGGCGCCAAACTGTTTACCGAAAAAATCGGATAACGTTAGATTTGTGGATGGTTCTAAGGATATGCGATACAATTTGATATAAATCACGTAGAGAAATGGAAATATGTGTATTGTTGACTATAAGAACGAAAATAATAAGCAAAAAGAATGAATAAGTAAAACAAGCATAAGGGGGTAACTATCAATATGAGAAGTGATCTTTTTCTCTCCCCCTCCCCCTCCCCCCCAGCTTACAAGGATTCCCCCTTTTATAGAAGAGGGTCATTACCAAAATACAATAAAGTAAAACATCTAGTGGAAGACCCATGATGACTTGTCTCTTTCTTGAATCCCACCAAGATTCTCTCTCTTGGTGTGGTTGCAACGGCTCTTGTCTGTGAGCTCGATACTAGCTCGAACTCGTTACCGGGTCGGGCCCTTCGGTCTTAGATCGAGTTCGACCTTCGAGATGGGCGTCGCGCATTTCCGACCTCGAAGCAGTGCCTAGCGGATCGATTCGGTCACGGGCTCGATAGGATTATCGAGCCGCCTCCTCGAGCGACCTTCGGGCTCGAGGTTCGTTAGTACCGACCTCAAAGCTCACTCCCAAAATCTCATTCCGACTTCTTAACACTCGAACTCGATCGAACGTAGGAAGGAAGAAATCTATTTTGACGGTATACACTACTCTTAGAAATTCCTTAGGATTCTTGATTAATGCTGAGCTAATTACAGCGCAAAACCGTAATCTTTTTATGACAACTTGTTGCCTCTTAATAAATCTAAATCACTCAAATTTTGTATGTAGATTTAAAATTATTGAGACGATAGCTTAGATATATACTTTCGCAGCAACCCTATGAACTCCCCAAGAATCCATAGCAAAAAGGAGAGAAAAGTTTTTTTCTTTCCCTAAAATAAAGAGGCAGCCACTATCCACGGGTGGTGGCAACATAAATTGTGAGTTGTGACTATTGGTTGGAGGGGGAAGCTCTCCAAGCTTTCCTCTCCTTTTTGCTATGGATTCTGAAAACCATGGGCCGATGAGTCATTGAATATAGTAGTGGAAGGGTTGAGATTCTCATGGGAAATTCCCTCCATTCGAACATAAGCAGCATATTTCTTATTCTATGTGAACTTGAAATCAGGGGGAACCCATGCAACCTATAACACTTCTCTATAGTGTGTCCAGTCTTCTTGTAATACTAGCACGACACTGAAGTTGAAGCTGAAGACTTCTTGGGTTCAAAAGTAACCCTCTGATTATAAGGTTTATTAGGTTGTTGGTAGTTAGAGGATGCAGAAAATGATGTTGAATCAGCAAAAAATCCTGGAGACAGAGTTTGAGTCTCCTTCTGACTTTCATCATGTTAGAGGAGTGAATACGCTTTACTGATTGTTGGGTATGGAGACATCATAAGAATGCTTCTTTTAACTATTGAGTAAGATTCATTAAGACCACTGAGAAACTGAAAGAGATGTTGATCTTCAATGGACTTAGGAAGTGTACCACAAGAACATGTGGGCAAAGAAAAGTTCAATTCATCCTATAAGTTCCTCATTCTGGTGAAGTAGGTTGCTATATCAACAAACCCTTGAGAGGTGGAACTAATCTCCCTTTGGAGTTGGATATACTTGACCCATTAGATTGACCAAATCTATCATTTATATGTGCCCATACTTCTTTTGCAGTGGCAAAGCACATAGACACTTATAACAATTTCTCTAGTTAAAAAGTTATGTCTTTACCATGTCATTACATCTCTCCCAATAAGGAAAATATGGAAACTCAGGAGGTGGTTGGAGAATTTTACGAGTGACTAGACCTAATTTGTTCTTTGTTGAAAGGGAAGTCAACATACTACTATGCCATATCACAAAGCCAATCCAATTGAAAGGTATTTTAACTAATTGACTACCGGGACTGTCAGAAGGATACACATAAAAGGGATGTGATGAATCCAAGGTGAATTCAGTGAAATCAATAGTCGAGATTGAACCTCAGAATTTGGCACAAAACTACCTATAACAATAGTAAATTTCAATTAATCACAATTTCAGACAGTAGTTTCAATCACGAACCAGAAGAAATCGACAAATCGATGCTTGACCACAACAATACAGAGTCGACTATGAGAATATAGAGTAGATGAGAAGAATATTACTGGTCTTCAGGGACGGCTTAAAGGCTAGGCAAGTAAGTCATACGCCTTAGGCCCCTAATTTTGAAGGGCCCTAATTTTAAAAGGAATAAGTTAGATTTATAGTAAAAATTTATCATTGTGAAATTGATGTGACTGTTTGAGGGATGAGAAAGTCCGATCAGATAAAGTAAACATATCTTTATGATTTTCTTAAATTTAATGTAACTTTCATTTTGTATTTTTTACATTCTGACCACTAAAACCTATAATTATTATTTTAAAATTTAGATATTGCTAAATGATTTAGAATTTTTTTTTAAAAAAAAATTGTGTTAACCTTTGATGATTCGTAAAGCATAATAGTCACTATAATATTGATGGCTTAGACTTATAATTCGAAATAAAAATATTAAGAAAAATAGTATATAGCAGATAATACTCCAGTCGATATATTTATTTACATAAAAAAGCTTGATTCTTTTTCAAATACTTAATAGTTTTCTCAACAGAAAGAATCTTTTCAAAATAAAAATACATCAGATCAACATCTCGAGAGTGATTAAATTGGTTAGCTACATTTTTAATTAAAAAATAATTACATAAAAAATCGATTACAAAAAAATTGGGCCTTTAATTGTAGTTATGCTTTAGGCCCCCAATTATGTCGAGCCGCCCCCGGTCTTCTTCGCAACCTGAAAAAGTAAGGTCTTTTAATCGAATATTATACAGAAAATCCCAAAATTTCGACTGCCGGGACGGAGAACTTTGAACAGAGAAACCGGCAAAACTTTGAGCATGGCTACCATAGGACGAAAGCACCAAACAATATGGATCCAATCCTTGGCTCTGATACCATGTCAAGATTGAAATCGACCAGGAATTGATGACAATTTGAACGAAAACCCTAGATAAAAACGAGAGAAGTAAATAGAGAGAGAATATTATTTTGTTTCATCTGTTTATAATATGACCAGTTGTCTATAGAAATATCGGAAGACCCTTATCTATATCTATATTATATTAAAAGCACGAAGGCCTTTAACGAAATATCGTTCGTCTATTTTGCCCTTCGTAAATGCATTTTATATTGGATAAAATTATAAATATAAACATAAATTAGAAAAATCAAAATTAAATTGTCCAGCAATTAATGTTACCTTAAGTTTTAGTATTATATTTTATCAAAGGGTCGGTTTAATAGTATTAATGTCATGTTAGGTTTATGATTATTTTACCAAATTCACTCAGCAATTAATATTAATTTATGTTTAGTATTCTTTTATTGGTTATAATTGACGTATGATACAATTATAAGAAGAAGCAATTAATGTCATTAGATTTAGTATTCTCTTACCATAATTGCCGTAAGATACAAAGTCAATTTTTGATTTTTATAGAATTTTAGAACCAAAATCGATAAGGAGCAACAACTATTATTACTTTAGGTTTAGTATTATTTTACCAATATCGAATAAGGAGAAGTAATTAATGTTATTATTCTGTATTGCTGTAATAAACAATTAAAATTTTTGAAAAAATAAAACAGAAAGTTAGTAATAGTTGTTTAACGAAATAGATTCTGGAAAACAAAAGGAAACAGTATAGGAATAAATCGAGCCCACTGAATAAACAGTGTGTCCTTAAGAAAATTATTCCCCTTAAGTACCCGAGGTGCTGGAATATATCCTCTCAAGATAGAACGATTTAACTCACCAGTGTATTGGTACCAAAACTCTGATGAACTGCGAACCACTCAATGGTTGTAAAACACACTGGAAAATATTGTGCAGAAGAAGAGGAAGAAGAAGCTTAGAAAATTTCGTAAGGAAAGATTCTGGGATTCAAACTCTATTTATAGAGTTGCTGGCATTGTTTCTGAAAAGGTTTGCAACCTTTCAAAAACAGCCATGGCTGTTGGAAAAGGTGTGTTTGAAATATTGCGGAAAAAATATATTTAAAATAATCCGAGAAAGAAAACGGGCCTGACCGAACCGGGTCTCGGGTTATTCCGGATTGAATTTTTCATTAATTATTTAATTAATTAATTAAATAATTGAAAGGAATTTTGTCCAAAAAGATTAATCAATCGATCTTTGACCGAATCCGAATTCGAAGCCGAAGCCGAAGCCGAGCGAGCGATGACGACGGCGCGAGGCTTGCCTTTTTCTTAACTCTTTAAGAGCTAGAAGAAGAGCAATTATATATATACCCATCAAAAGCCTTTTTTTTCTCCGATATGGGACAATGTCCCTTTCCCAAGGGAAACTCAAATATTTTATTTTTCCTCCATTTCTCATTCACCTTCTTTAAGTTACACAAGCTTAAAATCCCAACAACTCCCCACATGAATGGGGAATGACTATAAAATAAAGGAATGCACAGACGCGTGTGTGTTTTATATGCAAGAATTAATTGCATCTGGATAAGTAGATTTCCCTTTGAACTTTCCGTAGTGAACTTATATCGGATATACTCGGTCAATCGGTAGATTTGATATCTTTGAACCGTCGAGATTTGTTATATACCTAGACAACATAAGTCACACAATTAATCCTTAACCATCTATGGTTCTCATGGTTGTGTTCGTTTCAGCCATGAACACCGCCTGGTTTCATGAGTGCTTAGAGAATGGGCCTTTACTTTCATTCCCCTTGAAGCGGCTTACACTTCACACTCACATAGGTGATTTCTAAACGTGTAATCCTATAGACACACTATCTGGTCATATCCTGCCAGACTTAGCAAATCATTAAAAAACCTTTAAGCTTTGTTGACTCATCAAAAGGCCTTAATGCTTTACCTCGAATTCTGAACATTGTCTTCATCACGAGAATGGGTTGAGTTATTTGACAATGTTAAACCGTCATTCATA
>AWOL01S0027879.1:0-21872 GCA_000715115.1 Nicotiana otophora | reverse complement strand
ACTATAAATCATGACATAAAAGCAAATTATTTCTAAATATGGAAATGGGTCATTTCTTTTGGCCCGAACTAAAAAGGAAATAGGTTCACATAAATTGAAACGGAGGGAGTATTCATTTTGCAAGAGTGTATATACATCTTTATATATTATTATATAATATTATACACTTGTTATAAGTAATGTATCAACTTGTATTAAAATGTTAAAATAGCGTATAAGAGGTTATACACACCTTTACATTGTTACACAACATTACACGGTGTTATACAAAAATTAAATTTCACCTCATACGAATTTCAACTCACGATACTCCATCAGAAATGGATAAAAAAAACTTCACCAAATAACTCAAATTTTCACCAAGATCTTTAAATTTTAAGCATAACTTTAAAATAAATACTCCCAGCAAATTCCAAACATCAATTTGTCAAAATTTTCAATAAATCATAATATCCCATGATAAGTTTTCAAGCTTTTAAAAGTCCTGATAATGGAATTTCCCTTTCCATACTATTGAGTTCTTACAAATGGTTATTCACATTTATAGCTGATCCCATTCCTGTAAAGGATTTCCGCTAACGTTCAAGTTCAGGGGCGGGGTTAGAGGCTAGTAAATGGAGCACGTGAATTCATGAATTTTCTGTCAAACTAGGTATTTTATATACTGTAATATATAGCTATGGAAAAAAAAGAAAAAAGCGAAAACAGTTTAACTTCAATGCCTAGTATCCATAAACTGTAATATATAGCTATGGAAGTGATTGGCGGCTAAACCGGGTAACAAAGTAAAATAGGAGGTAAATTGAGTAATTTTTTCCCGTAGTTTTCTTGAAAAAGGGGTACGTTTTCTTTACAATCGGGGGAATTTGTATTTTAATTAGATAAACTTTAAAACGGAAAAAGACAATTGCCTCTAATTAAGAAGTTTAAGTTTTGCCTTCCCAATTTGCTCGTAGCTCCCTACAACGGTTTATGCAAAAGAATATTAGGTGGGCTAGCTACTTCTTGGATACTAGAGTATAACCAGCTTTATAAATGTTTTGATAAAGTAGCTACTGGTCCATTTAAATTTTAAATTAGAGAATATTAAAATTTTTACACCCAACTAAAACACCGAACAAACCTTTATTAATTACTTCAAACCCCAATAACGATACTGGAGTTCAGAATGGAAAGCAATCTGTGTCCCATTGGTCTGGTTCATACCATACGCATACTGTATGATTCTGTGTGATTAATAATATAGCAAATCCTCAGATCAAAAGCAAGGAACGAAGATAGACGTTGCTGCTCCTCTTACTTGCAAACTTCTTTTAGTTGGAAGCCTGGCTTCGCTCTTTTGCTTTCGAAATCGGATATCTTGTCTTGTCTTAGATTGTTGTCATTGTTTATCGCTAACAGTGAGCTTAGCAGACTTGCCAGGACCTGGACAAAGTTTGGCTAAAGCACCTTTTCTCGTCCAATTGTCCCACCAAAAACTAGAATTCCCTGCTTGAATTTTTCAGATAATATTTGGCTCTGCTTCGATTTTGATTTTCATACGACTTCTCCGGGAATAAGAGTCTGCAGAAGTAGCAACCTTAGCGACTGAGTGAGATCTTTTGCAATATTTAGCTTTAAGAAAGGAGGCACATTGGTTGAGTTCTAAATCTCCACCATCTTTTCAAGATGAGGAATTCCGTAATGTCGTCAATTCTTCTTATCCCTATCATACCTTCCTCTTTAGGCCTACATATTTTGTTCCAAGAAGTCCAATGATACTTATCCTTCCCTTTAGAAGAACCCCAAAAGAAATTAGCAAAATATTTTTCTATAAGTCTTAGGGTGCCTTTGGGAGGGTTCATAGCAGATAAGGTGTAGATAGGCATAGATTGGAGAACATTATTTATTAGAGTCATTCTGCCGCCATAAAAAAGCATCGTACCCTGCCAACCACTCAATCTTTTAACAATTTTGGCAAGTAGCAAAAAACATTTCTCCCATAAAGTATAGGACAACCGAGATAATTAAAGGGGGAGTCCTTATTCATAAAGCCTGATGTTTTTCTCATCCTGTTGATTCTAGTAGCAGCAGTGTTAGGAGTTGTGTTGAAGAAACTTTTATCATTATTCACTTTCTGGCCGGAAGATTTTTCATATCTTCTTAATTGTTTCATAATAAATTTGATGGATTTGTTGTTGCCCCCTGTGAAAATTAAAATGCCATCTGGATATGCAAGATGATTAATATAGTACCATGGGTGTTCATACTGAAGTGGATGAATTTGTCATTATCATGAAGGTTGTTAGAAGTCTGGAGAGTAATTCCGCCCCCATAATAAAAAGAGAAGGAGACAAAGGACTCCTTGTTTGAGGCCCTGACTGGATATGAAAAATCTCTTCCTAGAACCATTGATAATAAAAGAATACCCTACATTTGAGACCAGCCTCCATAATATCAATCTAGTTTTTAGAAAATTCAAACTTCCTCATTACGGCCATAAGAAATTATCAGGACATTCTATCATAGGCCTTTGCCATATCAAGCTTAATAATCATATTCCCTCCCATGTTGCTATGATTTATGCCTTGGGCAAGTCCGTGAGCCAATAAGACATTCTCAGTTATCATTCTCCCTTTGATGAAACCACTTTGGTTTTCACAGATAAGCTTACTTAAGAGAGGATTGAGCCTAATAGAAAGTCTCTTGGAGATGATCTTGGAAGAGAAATTACTCGGACTAATTGGTTTGAGATCAAAGAAGTTGGATGGAGAATCAACTTTAGGAATGAGTACATGACAAGTATGAGAGTAGAACTTAGTAAGGCTCCTTCCACTAAAAAAGTCTTGAACAAAGTTCTTAATGTCATTCTTGATTATATCCCAACATTTGTGAAACAAAGAGCCATTATAGCCAACCGGGCCAGCTGAGCTGTCAGCACTCATGCTAAAAATTTCCTCCCTTATCTCATCAAGATCAGGAATTGCCGTGATCATATCATTATCTTCAGGAAGGGATATTTTCCAGAATTTTATGGTCTCTGAATTGATGCTTGAGGTTAAATAAATGTTTATAGTGATGAATAGCTGCTTTAGCAATTTTTTCAACCCCTTGCACCCATCTGCCTCTATAATTCTTAATTCTATGTAACTTAAGTCTTCACATTTTGTCCTGATCAAACTATGAAAGTATTTGGTATTGCTATCTCCTTCTTCAAACCACTTTATCTACACTTTCTGCTTTAATAGAGTCTCCTCCATTCCAATACATTTGACATATCCCACATGACCTCTATTCAGCTCTTCCCTAGATTGTTCATCATTGCGAGCAAGGTCTAAGACCTCTAGAGTTTGCATTGTGTCTTTCCAATGGCTCGCCTGCTCATATACATTTCCAACAACCTCCCTGGATCATTGAGTTAGTTTCCTGCTAAGAATTTTTATTTNAGAGCCATTATAGCCAACCGGGCCAGCTGAGCTGTCAGCACTCATGCTAAAAATTTCCTCCCTTGTCTCATCAAGATCAGGAATTGCCGTGATCATATCATTATCTTCATTTGTGATACAGAAAGGGATATATTCCAGAATTTTATGGTCTCTGAATTGATGATTGAGGTTAAATAAATGTTTATAGTGATGAATAGCTGCTTTAGCAATTTTTTCAACCCCTTGCACCCATCTGCCTCTATAATTCTTAATTCTATGTAACTGAAGTCTTCACATTTTGTCCTGATCAAACTATGAAAGTATTTGGTATTGCTATCTCCTTCTTCAAACCACTTTATCTACACTTTCTGCTTCAATAGAGTCTCCTCCATTCCAATACATTTGACATATCCGACATGACCTCTATTCAGCTCTTCCCTAGATTGTTCATCATTGCGAGCAAGGTCTAAGACCTCTAGAGTTTGCATTGTGTCTTTCCAATGGCTCACCTGCTCATATACATTTCCAACAACCTCCCTGGATCATTGAGTTAGTTTCCTGCTAAGAATTTTTATTGTTTATTGAAGAATCCACATAGAGCTCTCAGTTACTTGGGTATTCCATGCATCTTCAAGTAATTGCATAAATGTAGGTTGGTAAGTCCAAAAATCTAGAAATCTGAAGTATTTAATACCAGCATGTTGATCTTTCTGAAAAGTGATAAGAAAAGGTCTGTGATCAGAGCCTTTCCTCACAAGATATCTGACTATATTATTCTGGAATAGTTGAGTCCATTGATCATTGATAAAAACCCTGTCAAGTCTTTTCCAAATTCTCTACCTAGGCTTTCGGTATTTGCACCATATGAATCTGGGACCCATAAAGCCTAAATCTGTCACCTCACAGTTATCCATGCAGTTAATGAAGTCAAAAATCCTAAGCATTCTATGAGGGTTACCCTCTCTCTTCTCATTAGGGTCCAAAATGACATTGAAATCACCTCCAATGCACCATGGACCATTGACTACTAGATGTACTCCTTCAAGGCTGCTCCATAATTTCTTTCTCTCAGCTGCTATACATTTTGCATAAACATCAGTAATATACATCTCATTGTTAGTAGTCCTATAAAGCATCTTAATAATTATCTGTTGATTGTTGTTGTCAATAATAGAAGTCTGATAATTTTCAGTCCAAAAGAACTAAATCTTACCATTGATGTTGGATATACAGTGTTCATATCCCAATAACTTCAAGCCATAATCAATGAAAAAGCAGCCATAATCAAAGCATCTCAATAGGGATTGAGAAATCCATAATCATATTACCATTCCAATCCCTAATAATGCTGCCAATACCAGCTCTATTAGTTTCCATGAAGAATTTGCCATCAGTGTTAATCTTAACTGTGCCTTCTTGTGGATTGTTCCATCTGAAAGACAGAATGTAATTTTTTCATCCCCTTGCACTCATCTGCCTCTATGATTCTTAATTCTATGTAACTGAAGTCTTCTCCTTTGGTCCTGATCAAACTATGAAAGTATTTGCTATTGCTATCTCCTTATTCAAACTACTTTATCTACACTTTCTGCTTCAATAGAGTCTCCTGCATTCCAATCCATTTGACATATCTAGCCTCATCTCTATTCAGCTCTTCTCTAGATTGTTCATCATTGCGAGCAAGGTCTAAGCCCTCTAGGGTTTGCATTCTGTCTTCCCAATGGCTCACCTGGTCATATACATTTCGAACAACCTCCCTGGACCATTGAGTTAGTTTTCTGCTAAGAATTTTCATTTTTTGTTGAAGAATCCACATAGAGCTTCCAGTTACTTGGATATTCCATGCCTCTTCAAGTAATTACATAAATGTAGGTTGGTCAATCCAAAAATTTAGAAATCTAAAGTATATAATACCAGCATGTTGATCTTATTGGAAAGTGATAAGAAGAGGTCTGTGATCAGAGCCTTTCCTCACAAGATGTCTGACTATATTATTCTGGAATAGTTGAGTCCATTGATCATTGATAAAAACCCTGTCAAGTCTTTTCCAAATTCTCTACCTAGGCTTTCGGTATTTGCACCATATGAATCTGGGACCCATAAAGCCTAAATCTGTCACCTCACAGTTATCCATGCAGTTAATGAAGTCAAAACGCCAAAGCATTCTATGAGGGTTACCCTCTCTCTTCTCATTAGGGTCCAAAATGACATTGAAATCGCCTCCAATGCACCATGGACCATTGACTACTAGATGTACTCCTTCAATGCTACTCCATAATTCCTTTCTCTCAGTTGCTGTACATTTTGCATAAACAGCAGTAATATACATCATATTGTTGGCAGTCCCATAAAGAATCTTTATAGTTATCTGCTGATTGTTGTTGTCAATAATAGAAGTCTGATAATTTTCAGTCCAAAAGAACTAAATCTTACCATTGATGTTGGATATACAGTGTTCATATCCCAATAACTTCAAGCCATAATCAATGAAGAAGCTGCCATAATCAAAGCATCTCAATAGGGATTGAGAAATCCATAATCATATTACCATTCCAATCCCTAATAATGCTGCCAATACCAGCTCTATTAGTTTTCATGAAGAATTTGCCATCAGTGTTAATCTTAACTGTGCCTTCTTGTGGATTGTTCCATCTGAAAGACAGAATGCAATTTTTTCATCCCCTTGCACTCATCTGCCTCTATGATTCTTAATTCTATGTAACTGAAGTCTTCTCCTTTGGTCCTATTCAAACTACGAAAGTATTTGCTATTGCTATCTCCTTATTCAAACCACTTTATCTGCGCTTTCTGCTTCAATAGAGTCTCCTGCATTCCAATCCATTTGACATATCCAGCCTCACCTCTATTCAGCTCTTCTCTAGATTGTTCATCATTGCGAGCAAGGTCTAAGCCCTCTAGGGTTTGCATTCTGTCTTCCCAATGGCTCACCTGGTCATATACATTTCGAACAACCTCCCTGGACCATTGAGTTAGTTTTCTGCTAAGAATTTTCATTTTTTGTTGAAGAATCCACATAGAGCTTCCAGTTGGGTATTCCATGCCTCTTCAAGTAATTACATAAATATAGGTTGGTCAATCCAAAAATCTAGNTTGAAGAATCCACATAGAGCTTCCAGTTACTTGGATATTCCATGCCTCTTCAAGTAATTACATAAATGTAGGTTGGTCAATCCAAAAATTTAGAAATCTAAAGTATATAATACCAGCATGTTGATCTTATTGGAAAGTAATAAGAAGAGGTCTGTGATCAGAGCCTTTCCTCACAAGATGTCTGACTATATTATTCTGGAATAGTTGAGTCCATTGATCATTGATAAAAACCATGTCAAGTCTTTTCCAAATTCTCTACCTAGGCTTTCGGTATTTGCACCATATGAATCTGGGACCCATAAAGCCTAAATCTGTCACCTCACAGTTATCCATGCAGTTAATGAAGTCAAAACGCCAAAGCATTCTATGAGGGTTACCCTCTCTCTTCTCATTAGGGTCCAAAATGACATTGAAATCGCCTCCAATGCACCATGGACCATTGACTACTAGATGTACTCCTTCAATGCTACTCCATAATTCCTTTCTCTCAGTTGCTGTACATTTTGCATAAACAGCAGTAATATACATCATATTGTTGGCAGTCCCATAAAGAATCTTTATAGTTATCTGCTGATTGTTGTTGTCAATAATAGAAGTCTGATAATTTTCAGTCCAAAAGAACTAAATCTTACCATTGATGTTGGATATACAGTGTTCATATCCCAATAACTTCAAGCCATAATCAATGAAGAAGCTGCCATAATCAAAGCATCTCAATAGGGATTGAGAAATCCATAATCATATTACCATTCCAATCCCTAATAATGCTGCCAATACCAGCTCTATTAGTTTTCATGAAGAATTTGCCATCAGTGTTAATCTTAACTGTGCCTTCTTGTGGATTGTTCCATCTGAAAGACAGAATGCAATTTTTTCATCCCCTTGCACTCATCTGCCTCTATGATTCTTAATTCTATGTAACTGAAGTCTTCTCCTTTGGTCCTATTCAAACTACGAAAGTATTTGCTATTGCTATCTCCTTATTCAAACCACTTTATCTGCGCTTTCTGCTTCAATAGAGTCTCCTGCATTCCAATCCATTTGACATATCCAGCCTCACCTCTATTCAGCTCTTCTCTAGATTGTTCATCATTGCGAGCAAGGTCTAAGCCCTCTAGGGTTTGCATTCTGTCTTCCCAATGGCTCACCTGGTCATATACATTTCGAACAACCTCCCTGGACCATTGAGTTAGTTTTCTGCTAAGAATTTTCATTTTTTGTTGAAGAATCCACATAGAGCTTCCAGTTGGGTATTCCATGCCTCTTCAAGTAATTACATAAATATAGGTTGGTCAATCCAAAAATCTAGAAATCTAAAGTATATAATACCAGCATGTTGATCTTATTGTAAAGTAATAAGAAGAGGTCTGTGATCAGAGCCTTTCCTCACAAGATGTCTGACTATATTATTCTGGAATAGTTGAGTCCATTGATCATTTATAAAAACCCTGTTAAGTCTTTTCAAAATTCTCTACCTAGGTTTTCGGTTGTTGCACCATATGAATCTAGGACCCATAAAGCCTAAATTTGTCACCTCAGAGTTATCCATGCAGTTAATGAAGTCAAAACTCCTATGCATTCTATAAGGATTACCCTCTCTCTTCTCATTAGGGTCCAAAATGACATTGAAATCACCTCCAATGCACCATGGACCATTGACTACTAGATGTACTCCTTCAACGCTGCTCCATAATTCCTTTCTCGCAGTTGCTGTACATTTTCCATAAACAGCAGTAATATACATCATATTGTTGGCAGTCCCATAAAGAATCTTTATAGTTATATGCTGATTGTTGTTGTCAATAATAAAAGTCTGATAATTTTCAGTCCAAAAGAACTAAATCTTACCATTGATATTGGATATACAGTGTTGATATCCCAATACTTTCAAGCCATAATCAATGTAGAAGCTGCCATAATCAAAGCATCTCAATAGGGATTGAGAAAGCCATAATCATTTCACCATTCCAATCCCTAATAATGCCACCAATACCAGCTCTATTAGTTTCCATGAAGAAGCTGCCATCAGTGTTAATCTTAACTGCGCCTTCTTGTGGATTGTTCAATCTGAAAGACAGAATGCAATTTTTTCATCCCCTTGCACCCATCTGCCTCTTTGATTCTTAATTCTATGTAACTGAAGTCTTCTTCTTTTGTCCTGATCAAACTATGAAAGTATTTGTTATTGCTATCTCCTTCTTTAAACCACTTTATCTGCGCTTTCTGCATTAATACAGTCTCCTGCATTCCTACCCATTTGACATATCCGGCCTGACCTCTATTCAGCTCTTCCTTAGATTGTTAATCATTGCAAGCAAGGTCTAAGCCCTCTAGAGTTTGCATTCTATCTTCCCAATGGCTCACCTGCGCATATACATTTCCAACAACCTCCTTGGACCATTGAGTTAGTTTCCTGTTATGAATTTTTGTTTTTTGTTAAATAATCCACATAGAGCTCTCAGTTACTTGGGTATTCCATGCATCTTCAAGTAATTGCATAAATGTAGGTTGGTAAGTCCAAAAATCTAGAAATCTGAAGTATTTAATACCAGCATGTTGATCTTTCTGGAAAGTGATAAGAAGAGGTCTGTGATCAGAGACTTTCCTCACAAGATGTATGACTATATTATTGGGGAATATTTGCGTCCATTGATCATTGATAAAAACCCAGTCAAGTCTTTTCCAAATTCTCTACATAGGCTTTCAGTATTTGCACCATATGGATCTGGGACCCATAAATCCTAAATCTGTCACCTCACAGTTATCAATGCAGTTAATGAAGACAAAACTCCTAAGCATTCTATGAGGGTTACCCCCTCTCTTCTCATTAGGGTCCAAAATGACATTGAAATCACCTCCAATGCACCATGGACCATTGACTACTAGATGTACTCCTTCAAGGCTGCTCCATAATTTCTTTCTCTCAGCTGCTATACATTTTGCATAAACATCAGTAATATACATCTCATTGTTAGTAGTCCTATAAAGCATCTTAATAATTATCTGTTGATTGTTGTTGTCAATAATAGAAGTCTGATAATTTTCAGTCCAAAAGAATCAAATCATACCATTGATGTTGGATATACAATGTTGATATCCCAATAATTGTAAGCCATAATCAATGAAGAAGTTGCCATAATCAAAGCATCTCAATAGGGATTGAGAAAGCCATAATCATATTACCATTCCAATCCATAATAATGCCGCCAATACTAGCTCTATTAGTTTCCATGAAGAAGTTGCCATCAATGTTAATCTTAACTGTGCCTTCTTGTGGATTGTTCCATCTGAAAGACAGAATGCAATTTTTTCATCCCCTTGCACTCATCTGCCTCTATGATTCTTAATTCTATGTAACTGAAGTCTTCTCCTTTGGTCCTGATCAAATTATGAAAGTATTTGATATTGCTATCTCCTTATTCAAACCACTTTATCTGCGCTTTCTACTTCAATAGAGTCTCCTGCATTCCAACCCATTTGACATATCCGGCCTGACTTCTATTCAGCTCTTCCCTATATTGTTCATCACTGCAAGCAATGTCTAAGCCCTCTAGAGTTTGCATTCTGTCTTCCCAATGGCTTACATGCTCATATACATTTCCAATAACCTCCCTGGACCATTGAGTTAGTTTCCTGCTAAGAATTTTCAGTTTTTGTTGAAGAATTCCCATAGAGTTCCCAGTTACTTGGGTATTCCATGCCTCTTCAAGTAATTGCATAAATGTAGGTTGGTCAATCCAAAAATCTTGAAATCTAAAGTATTTAATACAAGCATGTTGATCTTTCTGGAAAGTGATAAGAAGAGGTCTGTGATCAGAGCCTTTCCTCACAAGATGTCTGACTATATTATTCTAGAATAGTGAGTACATTGATCATGGATAAAAAAAACCCTGTCAAGTCTTTTCCAAATTCACTACCTAGCTTTCGGTTGTTGCATCATATGAATTTGGGACCCATAAAGCCTAAATATATCACCTCACAATTATCCATGCAGTTAATGAAGTCAAAACTCCTATGCATTCTATGAGGGTTACCCTCTCTCTTCTCATTAGGGTCCAAAATGATATTGTAATCACCTCCAATGCACCATGGACCATTGACTACTAGATGTACTCTTTCAAGGCTGCTCCGTAATTCCTTTATCTCAGCTGCGGTACATTTTGCATAAATATCAGTAATACACATCTCATTGTTAGCAGTCCCATAAAGCATCTTAATAATTATCTGTTGATTGTTGTTGTCAATAATAGAAGTCAGATAATTTCCAGTCCAAAAGAACCAAATCTTACCATTGATGTTGGATATACAGTGTTGATATCCCAATAATTTAAAGCCATAATCAATGAAGAAGCTGCCATAATCGAAGCATCTCAATACGGATTGAGAAAGCCATAATCATANTTACCCTCTCTCTTCTCATTAGGGTCCAAAATGACATTGAAATCACCTCCAATGCACCATGGACCATTGACTACTAGATGTACTCCTTCAAGGCTGCTCCATAATTCCTTTCTCTCAGTTGCTGTACATTTTGCATAAACAGCAGTAAAATAGATCATATTGTTGACAGTCTCATAAAGAATCTTTATAGTTATCTGCTGATTGGTGTTGTCAATAATAGAAGTCTGATAATTTTCAGTCCGAAAGAGCCAAATCTTACCATTGATGTTGGATATAAAGTGTTGCTATCCCAATACTTTCAAGCCATAATCAATGAAGAAGCTGCCATAATCAAAGCATCTCAATAGGGATTGAGNTTTCCAGTCCAAAAGAACCAAATCTTACCATTGATGTTGGATATACAGTGTTGATATCCCAATAATTTAAAGCCATAATCAATGAAGAAGCTGCCATAATCGAAGCATCTCAATACGGATTGAGAAAGCCATAATCATATCACTATTCCAATCCCTCATAATGCCGCCAATACCAGCTCTATTAGTTTCCATGAAGAAGTTGCCATCAGTGTTAATCTTAACTGCGCCTTCTTGTGGATTGTTCAATTTGAAAGACGGNAATAGGGATTGAGAAAGCCATAATCATATCACCATTCAAATCCCTAATAATGCCGCCAATACCAGCTCTATTAGTTTCCATGAAGAAGCTGCCATCAGTGTTAATCTTAACTGCGCCTTCTTGTGGATTGTTCCATATGAAAGACAGAATGTAATTTTTTTATCTCCTTGCACCCATCTGCCTCTATGATTCTTAATTCTATATAAGTGAACCCTTCTCCTTTTGTCCTGATCAAACTATGAAAGTATTTGGTATTGCTATCTCCTTCTTCAAACCACTCTATCTGCGCTTTCTGCTTCAATAGAGTCTCCTGCATTCCAATCCATTTGATATATCCGACCTGACCTCTATTCAGCTCTTCTCTAGATTGTTCATCATTGTGAGCAAGGTCTAAGCCCTCTAGAGTTTGCATTTTGTCGTCCCAATGGCTCACCTGCTCATATACATTTCCAACAACCTCCCTGGACCATTGAGTTAGTTTCCTGCTAAGAGTTTTCTTTTTTTGTTGAAGAATCCACATAGAGCTCCCAGTTACTTGGGTATTCCATGCCTCTTCAAGTAATTGCATAACTGTAGGTTGGTCAATCCAAAAATCAAGAAATCTAAAGTATTTAATACCAGCATGTTGATCTTTCTGGAAAGTGATAAGAAGAGGTCTGTGATCAGAGCCTTTCCTCACAAGATGTCTGACTATATTATTCTTGAATAGTTGAGTCCATTGATCATTTATAAAAAAATACCTGTTAAGTCTTTTCCAAATTCTCTACCTAGGTTTAAGGTTGTTGCACCATATCAATCTAAGACCCGTAAAGCCTAAATCTGTCACCTCACAGTTATCCAAGCAGTTAATGAAGTCAAAACTCCTATGCATTCTATGAGGCTTACCCTCTCTCTTCTCATTAGGGTCAAAAATGACATTGAAATCACCTCCAATGCACCATGGACCATTGACTACTAGATGTACTCCTTCAAGGGTGCTCCATAATTCCTTTCTCTCAGTTGCGGAACATTTTGCATAAACAGCAGTAATATACATCTCATTGTTGGTAGTCCCATAAAGCATCTTTATAGTTATCTGCTGATTGTTGTTATCAATAATAGAAGTCTGATAATTTCCAGTCCAAAAGAACCAAATCTTACCATTGATGCTGGATATACAGTGTTGATATCCCAATAATTTCAAGCCATAATCAATGAAGAAGCTGCCATAATCAAAGCATCTCAATAGGGATTAAGAAAGCCATAATCATATCACCATTCCAATCCCTAATAATGCCGCCAATACCAGCTCTATTAGTTTCCATGAAGAAGCTGCCATCAGTGTTATTCTTAACTACGCCTTCTTGTGGATTGTTCCATCTAAAAGGCAGGATGCAATGTTTTCATCCCCTTGCACCCATCTGCCTTTATGATTCTTAATTCTATGTAACTGAAGTCTTCTTCTTTTGTCCTGATCAAACTATGAAAGTATTTGGTATTGCTATCAGCTTCTTCAAACCACTTTATCTGCGCTTTCTGCTTCAGTAGAGTCTCCTGCATTCCAATCCATTTGACATATCCGGACTGACCTCTATTCAGCTCTTCTCTAGATTATTCATCATTGCGAGCAAGGTCTAAGCCCTCTAGGGTTTGCATTCTGTCTTCCCAATGGCTCACCTGCTCATATACATTTCCAACAACCTCCATGGACCATTGAGTTAGTTTCCTGCTAAGAATTTTTATTTTTTGTTGAAGAATCCACATAGAGCTCCCACTTACTTGGGTATTCCATGCCTCTTCAAGCAATTGCATAAATGTAGGTTGGTCAATCCAAAAATCTAGAAATCTAAAGTATTTAATACCAGCATGTTGATCTTTCTCGAAAGTGATAAGAAGAGGACTGTGTTAAGAGCCTTTCCTCACAAGATGTCTGACTATATTATTCTGGAATAGTTGAGTCCATTGATCATTTATAAAACCCATGTTGAGCCTCTTCCAAATTCTCTACCTAGGTTTTCGGTTGTTGCACCATATTAATCTAGAACCCAAAAAGCCTAAATTTGTCACCTCACAGTTATTCGAGCAGTTAATGAAGTCAAAACGCCTATGCATTCTATGAGGCTTACCCTCTCTCTTCTCATTAGGGTCCAAAATGACATTGAAATCACCTCCAATGCACCATGGACCATTGACTACTAGATGTACTCCTTCAAGGCTGCTCCATAATTCCTTTCTCTCAGTTGCTGTACATTTTGCATAAACAGCAGTAAAATAGATCATATTGTTGACAGTCTCATAAAGAATCTTTATAGTTATCTGCTGATTGGTGTTGTCAATAATAGAAGTCTGATAATTTTCAGTCCGAAAGAGCCAAATCTTACCATTGATGTTGGATATAAAGTGTTGCTATCCCAATACTTTCAAGCCATAATCAATGAAGAAGCTGCCATAATCAAAGCATCTCAATAGGGATTGAGAAAGCCATAATCATATCACCATTCAAATCCCTAATAATGCCGCCAATACCAGCTCTATTAGTTTCCATGAAGAAGCTGCCATCAGTGTTAATCTTAACTGCGCCTTCTTGTGGATTGTTCCATATGAAAGACAGAATGTAATTTTTTTATCTCCTTGCACCCATCTGCCTCTATGATTCTTAATTCTATATAAGTGAACCCTTCTCCTTTTGTCCTGATCAAACTATGAAAGTATTTGGTATTGCTATCTCCTTCTTCAAACCACTCTATCTGCGCTTTCTGCTTCAATAGAGTCTCCTGCATTCCAATCCATTTGATATATCCGACCTGACCTCTATTCAGCTCTTCTCTAGATTGTTCATCATTGTGAGCAAGGTCTAAGCCCTCTAGAGTTTGCATTTTGTCGTCCCAATGGCTCACCTGCTCATATACATTTCCAACAACCTCCCTGGACCATTGAGTTAGTTTCCTGCTAAGAGTTTTCTTTTTTTGTTGAAGAATCCACATAGAGCTCCCAGTTACTTGGGTATTCCATGCCTCTTCAAGTAATTGCATAACTGTAGGTTGGTCAATCCAAAAATCAAGAAATCTAAAGTATTTAATACCAGCATGTTGATCTTTCTGGAAAGTGATAAGAAGAGGTCTGTGATCAGAGCCTTTCCTCACAAGATGTCTGACTATATTATTCTTGAATAGTTGAGTCCATTGATCATTTATAAAAAAATACCTGTTAAGTCTTTTCCAAATTCTCTACCTAGGTTTAAGGTTGTTGCACCATATCAATCTAAGACCCGTAAAGCCTAAATCTGTCACCTCACAGTTATCCAAGCAGTTAATGAAGTCAAAACTCCTATGCATTCTATGAGGCTTACCCTCTCTCTTCTCATTAGGGTCGAAAATGACATTGAAATCACCTCCAATGCACCATGGACCATTGACTACTAGATGTACTCCTTCAAGGGTGCTCCATAATTCCTTTCTCTCAGTTGCGGAACATTTTGCATAAACAGCAGTAATATACATCTCATTGTTGGTAGTCCCATAAAGCATCTTTATAGTTATCTGCTGATTGTTGTTATCAATAATAGAAGTCTGATAATTTCCAGTCCAAAAGAACCAAATCTTACCATTGATGCTGGATATACAGTGTTGATATCCCAATAATTTCAAGCCATAATCAATGAAGAAGCTGCCATAATCAAAGCATCTCAATAGGGATTAAGAAAGCCATAATCATATCACCATTCCAATCCCTAATAATGCCGCCAATACCAGCTCTATTAGTTTCCATGAAGAAGCTGCCATCAGTGTTATTCTTAACTACGCCTTCTTGTGGATTGTTCCATCTAAAAGGCAGGATGCAATGTTTTCATCCCCTTGCACCCATCTGCCTTTATGATTCTTAATTCTATGTAACTGAAGTCTTCTTCTTTTGTCCTGATCAAACTATGAAAGTATTTGGTATTGCTATCAGCTTCTTCAAACCACTTTATCTGCGCTTTCTGCTTCAGTAGAGTCTCCTGCATTCCAATCCATTTGACATATCCGGCCTGACCTCTATTCAGCTCTTCTCTAGATTGTTCATCATTGCAAGCAAGGTCTAAGCTCTCTAGAGTTTGCATTCTGTTTTCCCAATTGCTCACCTACTGATATACATTTCCAACAATCTCCCTAGACCATTGAGTTAGTTTCCTATACGAATTTTCATTTTTGTTGAAGAATGCACATAGAGTTCCCAGTTACTTGGGTATTCCATGCCTCTTCAAGTAATTGCATAAATGTAGGTTGGTCAGTCCAAAATCTACAAATCTGAAGTATTTAATACCAGCATATTGATCTTTCTGGAAAGTGATAAGAAAAGGTCTGTGATCAGAGCCTTTCCTCACAAGATGTCTGACTATATTATTCTGGAATAGTTGAGTCCATTGATCATTGATAAAAACCCTATCAAGTGTTTTCCAAATTCACTACCTAGGCTTTCGGTTGTTGCACCATATGAATCTGGGACCCAAAAAGCATAAATCTACAACCTCACAGTTATCAATACAGTTAATGAAGTCAAAACTCTTATGCATTCTATTAGGGTTACACTCTCTCTTCTCATTAGGGTCCAAAATGACATTGAAATCAGCTCCAATGCACTATGGACCATTGACTACTATATGTACTCCTTCAAGGCTGTTCCATAATTCCTTTCTCTCAGCTGCTGTACATTTTGCATAAACAACAGTAATATACATCTCATTGTTGGCAGTCCCATAAAGCATCTTAATAGTTATCTGCTGATTGTTGTTGTCAATAATAGAAGTCTGATAATTTCCAGTCCAAAAGAACCAAATCTTACCATTGATGTTGGATATACAGTGTTGATATCCCTAGTACTTCAAGCCATAATCAATGAAGACGCTGCCATAATCAAAGCATCTCAATAGGGATTGAGAAAGCCATAATCATATCACCATTCCAATCCTTAATAATGCCGCCAATACCAGCTCTATTAGTTTCCATGAAGAAGCTGCCATCAATGTTAATCTTAACTGTGCCTTCTTGAGGATTGTTTCATCTGAAGAACAGAATGCAATTTTTTCATCCTCTTGCACCCATCTGCCTTTATGATTCTTAATTCTATGTAACTGAAGTCTTCTTGTTTTATCCTGATCAAACTATGAAAGTATTTGGTATTGCTATCAGCTTCTTCAAACCACTTTATCTGCGCTTTCTGCTTGAATAGAGTCTCCTGCATTCCAATCCATTTGACATATCCGGCCTGACCTCTATTCAGCTCTTCTCTAGATTGTTCATCATTGCAAGCAAGGTCTAAGCTCTCTAGAGTTTGCATTCTATTTTCCCAATTGCTCACCTACTCATATACATTTCCAACAATCTCCCTGGACCATTGAGTTAGTTTCCTGCTAAGAATTTTCATTTTTTGTTGAAGAATCCACATAGGGTTCCCAGTTACTTGGGTATTCCATGCCTCTTCAAGTAATTGCATAAATATAGGTTGGTCAGTCCAAAAATCTAGAAATCTGAAGTATTAAATACCAGCATATTGCCTTTCTGGAAAATGGTAAGAAGAGGTCTGTGATCATAGCCTTTCCTCAGAAGATGTCTGACGATATTATTCTGGAATAGTTGAGTCCATTGATCATTGATAAAAACCCTGTCAAGTCTTTTCCAAATTCTCTACCTAGGCTTTTGGTTGTTGCACCATATGAATCCGGAACCCATAAAGCCTAAATCCATCACCTCACAGTTATCCATGCAGTTAATGAAGTCAAAACTCCTATGCATTCTACGAGGGTTACCCCCTCTCTTCTCATTAGGGTCCAAAATGATATTGAAATCACCTCCAATGCACCATGGACCATTGACTACTAGATGTACTCCTTCAAGGCTGCTACATAATTCCTTTCTCTCAGTTGTTGTACATTTTGCATAAACAACAGTAATATACATCTCATTGTGGGCAGTTCCATAAAGCATCTTAATAGTTATCTGCTGATTGTTATTGTCAATAATAGAAGTCTGATAATTTCCAGTCCAAAAGAACCAAATTTTACCATTGATGTTAGATATACAGTGTTGATATCCCAATATTTTCAAGCCATAATCAATGAATAAGCTTCCATAATCAAAGTATCTCAATGGGGATTGAGAAAGCCATAATCATATCACCATTCTAATCCCTAATAATGCCGCCAATACCAGCTCTATTAGTTTCCATGAAGAAGCTGCCATCAGTGTTAATCTTATCTGTGCCTTCTTGTGGATTGTTCCATATGAAAGACAGAATGCAATATTTTCATCCCCTTGCACCCATCTGCCTCTATGATTCTTAATTCTATGTAATTGAAGTCTTCTCCTTTAACAATGAAAGTATTTGGTATTGCTATCTCCTTTTTTAAACCACTCTATTTGCGCTTTCTGGTTCAATAGAGTCTCCTGCATTCCAATCCATTTGACATATCCGGCCTGACCTCTATTCTGCTATTCCCTAGATTGTTCATCATTGCGAGCAAGGTCTAAGCCCTCTAGAGTTTGCATTCTGTCTTCCCAATAGCTCACCTACTCATATACATTTCCAACAACCTCCCTGGACCATTGAGTTAGTTTCCTGCTAAAGATTTTCATTTTTTGTTGAAGAATCCACATAGAGTTCCCAATTACTTAGGTATTCCATGCCTCTTCAAGTAATTTCATAAATGTTGGTTGGTCAGTCCAAAAATCTAGAAATATGAAGTATTTAATACCAGCATGTTGATCTTTCTGGAAAGTGATAAGAAGAGGTCTGTGATCAGAGCCTTTCCTCACAAGATGTTTGACTATATTATTTTGGAATAGTTGAGTCCATTGATCATTGATAAAAACCCTGTCAAGTCTTTTTTAAATTCTCTACCTAGGCTTTCAGTTGTTGCACCATATGACTCTAGGACCCATAAAGCCTAAATCTGTCACCTCACAGTTATCCATACAGTTAATGAAGCCAAAACTCCTATGCTTTCTATGAGGGTTACCCCATCGCTTCTCATTAGGGTCCAAAATTATATTGAAATCCCCTCCAATGCACCATGGACCATTGACTACTAGATGTACTCCTTCAAGGTTGCTCCATAATTCCTTTCTCTCAGCTGTTGTACATTTTGCATAAACAACAGTAATATACATCTCATTGTTGGCAGTCCCATAAAGCATCTTAATAACTATCAGCTGATTGTTGTTGTCAATAATAGAAGTCTGATAATATTCAGTCCAAAAGAACTAAATCTTACCATTGATGTTGGATATACACTATTGATATCCTAATAATTTCACGTATCCATCAATTTTATCCATGCTAACAAAAGGTTCTAGTATGGCAACTAGTTCCACTTTGTTGATAGTAATAAGTAGCTTGAGTCGATGAATCGCCTTCTTTGATTTCACCTTCTAATATTCCAAAATATTGCTCTGACCATGGAATAGAAAGGTGAAATTAACTTGACTTCCCTCTCTTGGAGGAAGGGATGTTTTTTTCTTTGTTCTTCTTTCCAATTTTTTTATTCCTGCTTCTTCCTCTTTTTAAGAGGGAAAAAACCTTCATTCTCATATGTTTCCTCCAATCCATTGTGTGGTGGATTATCTAGAACCCAGGCAGTCACAACCTTTCTATCGGGAGAGGTCATTTCAATTTGCTGCTCAAGTATATTCCTATTCATTTCCTTTTTGTTTTGGTCTTGAGGAGTTACACCTTCCAGATGGACTACAAGATTCAGAAACCTCTTGATCATTCTGATTATTTTGAATTGATGTCTCTTCTTGGTTTCCTTTTCCCTCCATATTGTCCTGCTCTATTTTTTGATGATGCTTTATTTTCCATTGATTCTTCTTGTCAGTTAACATTTTAGTAACAACTGGTTTGAACAACACTTTGAATTTCTTCATAGGCATCTTCTTGTTATTTCCCTGCTTCTTCTTCTTCTTCTTCTTCTTCTTCTTATTTCTTCCTATTCTATCAGTAATAGAATGTTTTTCCTCTTCTTTATTTGCAACTTTATTGTCCTCCTTTGTAGTAATAGAAGCTTTCTCAGTTATCCTTTCCTCTATGTATGGTGTTTTGTTTTGGTAGCCTGCTTGTTAGAATTTAGTCCTTGCATACTACCTTTTCCTTTGTCTGATTGATTTTCTTCTTTTCCTTCTTCAATAGTCACCTCAGTTTTAGTTATGCTCTTGTTTGTCGCAACAACTTCTTCCTTTGTTTCATTAGCTTTTTTCCTTTCCAACACTCGCCAATTTATCATAAGATGACCCAATTTCTTGCAAAATTTGCAATACTTTGGTATATCCTCATATTCAAATTTTCGAACAAAACCTTTCAAAGGTGAGTCTTCTTTCTCTGATCCCACATAAACAGTTTCTGGCAGGGGTTTTAACAAATCAATTTCTACTCTTACTTTTTCCATACTAGGCCTTGTTATGCCTCTAGTGGCCATATCTATTTCTAAAGGTGTCCCGACATTACCACAACCTGTTTTACATAGTTCCATATGTGCATATAAAATGGTAAACCAAGTAAGAGGACCCATACTGGAGCAATTAGGAGATCTTCTTCATGTTTGAAGTCCGGTGACCACTTCTGCAACCACATTTGTTGACCATCAATGGCAATTACTCTTCTGTACCAGACATTGTTGAAGTCTTCCTCATTAGTAAAATCAAGAAAGACATTGAAGTTGTCATAGACTCCAACCTTGGCCGACCCCTTTACTGGAATTAGTTCTTTGAAACTCGGCCGAATACGTTCGATTTGGGACCTAGGCTTTAAGAATCTGCCAACGATTGTAAGACGACATTCAGTTTCCATAATCCTATAGTAATATAATGCTTTAAAAATCATGGCTGCAATTCCATTGTGTGCAGTTTATCTATCTATTACTGATTCACGTTCATGGTGACCTTGCGTCATAGATGAACCCGGTGCTACAGTCATAGTTGTTGCATAAGATGATTTTCCAGTGATTCCTTCTGTGAACTGGTTCACTAAGATGGGTGGAGCATTTTGCCCATCCAGACACGCCGATAAGGCGTCGTTCGTCCGATCCATCGAAGAGAGCGTGAGTTTGAGACGCCAAATTAGGTATCCATTGGTATTTTAGAGATAGAAAGAGATAGAGCCGCTCTATTTTCTAATTAATGATTCAAGTATGGTTGCAATGTTATTGCCTAGCCCAAACCTAGATTGAACAGTAACCTCGTCCATGATTGGACCCTTGACTCGAGCCCAGTTGTGAATAAGGAACAGAACAATTAAATAAGAGCTTTAACAGCGGCTAGAAAGCAGAGAAATAAACTTGAATTGCTTTGATTTGCGTGTTAAAATGTGTCTTACAAAAGAAAAACTTCCCTTTTATATAGTAATAGAGTTTCATCCCTAGTACAAGTCTAAAAAGATACAAATCTTCCTTTCTTGTTAATTATTGATTTGTAACCGACATCAAGCGAGATCTACATCATGATATCTAGTTAGGTACGAATATCACAGCCCTCTATCCGTCGTTTGTAACCTTTTAGCATGTTTTTCGAGGTTTTAGAACTCGTTCTAGGTCCGGGGAGTGTCACTTTATCATGCCCGATGATGAACACATCGTTCACCTTTCATGGATCTCGATATGAGAGGCTACCAGCCTTGATTTTAATCTCGTGCGTCCATGCCCTTTTTCCGCTTTCTTCACCGGGAAATCAGAGTATGCATTATCTCTAATTTCACCCGTATACAGATAGTCCCCTCATTTTTTGGAGAGTAGGTTTGCCGAAATGATAGGAAATGATAGATGAACCCCGGTTCCTTCCTTTGTATGTTACAACTGAGATGACAGGTAAATCAAAAACATCCCATTAGTCGTATCGTTCTGACTTCGGACACGTGTTAGTCACCGGATGGCTTCCTTCAAATATGAAACGTCACGCATTGATTTCTTTTTCCCCTATAAAAGCTTTAACCTTTTTCCCTTCTTCCACTTTCTGATTCTAGACTTTACCCTCGAACTTTTTAACGGCTTTTAACTACTCCAAATCTTCATACATTATTCTTTGAGCCTTCATATCTTCATCTTCAATCCTCATACATTTTCCTTGAACCTTCAACTCAAACCTTCATATCTTCATGCCATCTTCAAATCTTCATATTTTTCTTCAAACCTTAATATCTCCCAAATTACAATGGACAAAACCTCCAAGTCAATGCCTCAGCAGGCTGCTCATTCATCTTCCCACCCGGCCGCAGATGTCGAGGTGGCCGTTCCCGAAGTAGCTCAGGAGCCTCCCATGAAGAGCTTCATACCTGGGGCCCAATGATGATATTACTACTCACGTGAAGAGGTATTGGAGTGTTTACACTTACCCCTTC
>AWOL01S0027877.1:162025-191893 GCA_000715115.1 Nicotiana otophora | reverse complement strand
AAGCCCCACCGGCAGCCGTGCTCCAAACACCACCAAAGTTTCACCATTTTTATCTTCGTACTCTCCTTTTTTCAAATATCCAAACTAAATCCTTCAAAAACCCCTCAAACTCCATGAATAGTAGATCTAAGAAACCCCACCCGCCATTTTTGTTTCTTAAAATCGTGAAGATTGAGCCACTTTTTCCACCTAATTTTTACATACATGAATAAAGCTCGGGGGGCTATCTTTTTATATTATTCTTGACCCGAAACTCCGACCACCACCACTGCCACCCACTTCCGCCGCCCCCACTACCTATCCTCTGCTTAGGCTAGCCTCGAACTCGAAATATGACTTTGTTATTGATGATATCATAACTGATTTTCGGCTCACCTATTATGATCGGGAATTAGTTATCAAAAGGAGGTCACGTGTTGGGCTTGTTCTCACATGGGTCAATAACTTTCAACTCTTATTTCACCGATGTGGGAACTTACCGATATATAGATACAAGCAAGCGGTGAACAGGGTGTTCAGAATTATAATCCATTTTCGAAGCTTCTGCTTCTCACTTCTCTTTCTCTCTATGTCTATCTCTCTTCACTCCCTTCTCGTCTCATCTCTTCTCCTTCCACTGCTCTTTTCTTCCTTCTTTGCTTCTCTTCTCTTCTGAATCATATGGTTATGGATTTGTAGCTTAACAATTTACTTTTATGTTTCGCAATTGTAATTTGAATTGGAAGTGTTGAATTAATAAAAATTCTCACATTCTGCTATTAATTTTTTTCTAATTCTATCTTTACTTCTTGAGTACATTACATCACGGGAGTTTGCAGTCACGATTTATCAATAAGAAAATTGTGCTCGAAGTTCAAAGTTCTACCGAGTTAGCATACCACCATTATTTTCAGCCACTTGTGTAAAATGATAAAAATCTTATTCTTTTTCATGGCTGATTTTTTATTTTATTTTTATTGTTTCAGATTTTATTTTGTCTCTTATTAATTATTTTAGCATTAGTTTTTGAAGTTTGAAATGCTAAATTTTCTATTTTTGTACTTGTTGAAGTAGTAGAATAGTTTTGTATTGATGAAAGTGAGGTAGTGAAGAAATACTTGAAAGTATAGGGTAATTGTTTGGTTGCTTATTTACTTTTTCAGAGACTTTTTGAGTACAAAATTCAAAAGTCATTTGTTTGGTAAGAAAATATATTTTTTTGGACAGTTTTCTGAACAAAAGTTTGTCTTTGAATAGTGAAGAGCAGATTTTGGTTGAAATATTCTTTTTGGACAAGATTGAACTAGAAAGTCTTGCCTTTTGAATTTTATAGCAAATTTTATTGAAAAAATAATTTTTAATCATGAAATGCTTGGTTTTTCTCCTATAAAAAAACATACATCTTTAGAGCAGTGGGGTAAATATCTGTACACTCTAAGAAAGACACAACATAAGAGAAAGAGAGAGAGATCAGCTGAATATCAAGAAAGTAAGCTGAAATTTGAGGGCTTTTGTGTGAGATTTCTAAAAAAAAAAAAAAACCTTTCAAGAAACTAAAGTTCTTAGAGTTAGTTCTGGAATTCTTTTTTTTGTTTTTTGAATTTGTCGGAGCTCAAGGTGTTTCTGGGTCGTTTCCTTGGGTTAAGATCTGTTGTTTGTTGCTGTTGATTAAGCTTTGAGGCTGAGTTCGATAACATCGTAATTTCAGAATCTTCACTGCTATATTTACTGGATTTTCTGCTATTTAATGTAACGTTTTGAACCTCATAACGTATTTTCAGTGGCAATGAAAGAAGTATGGAATCTATAGCTCACTACTGATAGCTTTGGTTTTCTTTAAAGTTATTTAATATGGTTGTGAATGCTGGTTTTGTCTATTCCATCTTTGCAAAATTATGAATTTTCAGTGGTAAGTCTATTTTGTTTTTTAATTTCTATTCAAAGTCAAAGTATTAAAGCTCTGTTGGAACCATTGAGCATCATAACTTATAAATGTTATCATTTGTTTTTAATCTAGAACTTGTTTTAAGTTTAGAATATATAATTATTATCTTATAATAGGTGATGTTGAAGTGAGTCTTATTTATTTTGTTCGTATCTCTCACGTAGTTGCTGAGTTCTCTTGTTCAATTAGAAAGTTAGTGGTGTGCCTAGGTAATTTTATTTTAGAGTTTGCATGTTAAAAAGACTAGTTTAAGTTGAATATACACAGGTGTGGAGTGCCGGACCATATGATTTTGCTTTTAGATTAAATGAATTATGGGCTTATAAAAGTATATTCTCAAAGAAAGGAAAAGAAAACGTTAGAATGACACATAGGATTCCAATTGATGTAGCATGCCGCTTTAGTTTTTGAGACAATTATTTTGAGAAAATTGTGCTAAATGCCCAAAAAACCAAAATTATTACCCTTTTTCTACCCATTGTAAAGTTATTTCCATTTATACCCATTTTCCTAAAGATAATTACCCTTGGTTCGTTACTCCTAATCTGAACTTCAAACTACTTGCCAATGTGCTAAAGATGTCACATGAGAAAGGAGATTCTACTAATTTAACTCGGGTTAGCATGATTAAGTTAGATGAAACTTTGTTCTTCTACGTGTTGTTTCTTACATTACTCTAAAAGTCGCTTGTTTTATCAACTTCTCCTTTTCTTTGTTGCTGCTATTTGCTATAATGTTTTGGATTAATTAATTTATTATCTGAATAGATCTAAAAGTTGTAATCTGAAAATTCAAAAGCTAAAGTTACATACTGATTTAAGAAGATATAAAAGAAGAGAGCTCAAAACAATATTATTGGGGTTTGAGAAAACTTGAAGAGCACAAATGGGTTTTCGATAAATTGTTAATATTTGATGCAATTTTGATTGAGGTTTGTTTAGAGAGTTGTTTGGAAGATTTGGGTAAAGTTGATATTTGGAGATCTATTATTAGAAAAAATCAAATTCATTATTGAAGGACTTTGAAACTTAAAACTCATATAATGAGTTTGTTGAGTTTGTAGTTGCTCTGATATGATTTGCTTGGGGTTTACTTGAAATGTTGATTAGGGGTTGTCGCTAAAGCTTGGGACAATTTGATGGAGATTTTGCAGTAGAGTTAGTGAAATTTTGGTTGAAATTAAGTTGAATTGTATAACAAAATGGTATACATATATACCATTTTGGTATCATACAAGTTTATATTAATATGTGGTACACTATTTTTTAATTTTTCTCTTTATGCATGTGTATTATGTAATAGTAGTATAGTCATATATAGTTGCCTGAAATTAATTAGTAGAACTATATACCCTATTGGTATAATTATATGTCATATTAGTATCATATGATAGTTGAAATATTTTTTTATTGTTTTGGCTGCATTTTTAAGTGAATTATATTCTGAAATAATTTATGATCATGTTTTGCTGTGTTGGATTTTTTTGTACCTATGGACATAGACTTTATATATTATGTAATAGTTTTTATAGTTATATGCAGTTGTTGGAGCTGTAAGTTATTTTTCCTACGTGTATGTGGCCCAATAAGTTTAAGGCCCATAATTAATATTTAATTAATGATCAAATCTCATCCATCCAATCGGTTACTTGATGGACGTACCGGATTAAGTGAGAACCTCTATAAATTGGTCCTCTCCCTACCCATTAGGGTTACCGTATTTTATTTTTCTCTCTTCCATCACTAAAGTCGGCGGTAACAAAAGCTAGGGCAAGGGGCGAGAAACCAATCTGAATTAACGCTTCCGCTTCACGATGATGGCTTACAATTCAGGTATGTTTTTTGTACGATTTTGTGTAAGATTATCATGTTCAAGATCTTGGTATGCAACTAAAGTTTATGTTTACATGTGGTATCAGAACCTGAATTATTTGAATTGATAATCTTCGATTATAAAGATATCAATTCATGATGTATGTGATGCACCATCAAACTGGATAAATTTTTATGCTTACAATATATTTAAATTCTCTAATAAGGAATATTATTTTCAAGGACCAGATTCTATAAAATTACATGGTTGTTGCGTCTGTGAGATTGCTCTTAACAGAGCAAGTTACAATAGGGACACTTGTGCCTATGTGGTCAGTTTACTGACTTTGATCAACCCAAATAGATAGTATTAGCAGAAAGTCCTCGGCGGCTTGATTCTGTTAGGATTGTTTATGATTATTTATTCAATAAATTAAATAAATAAACAATCAATGAAGAATGAATACATTGAATATACGTCACTTTATGTTCCTGTTTTATAAACGCCGCTGCATCTGGGATTGAAATATTAGGTATTGATGTTGTTACTAAGTTATCCCATTATGTCCCTGTTTTATAATTGTGGTCATGGAATTATGTTTTGTTTCTTTAGGCTACTTTTTTAATATTCGGGCCATTGATTATTTATGTGTGTGTTTAAAGTTACATAGTTTGTTAGTTACCAAAGTGATCAAACTAGATTGTTTAAGGTATTCACGTGCATAAAATCTTCAGATATTTATTTTATGTGTGTAATTATGTTTATATAGTTTGTTAGTCACCAAAGTGGCCAAACTAGTATGTTCATGAAAAATATGCATACATAAAATTATAATTTATCAATAAAATTAATGAAATGCCAATAATTAAAAATTAGTGGATAAATTAATTTTCACTATTGCTAGAACTTAAGGTTACCCAAAGGCGAATCAATTATTCTATGAATAGTGAATATGATGAGGTAAAATTAATATTCTTCAGTCAAATATATATTGTCTGTCCAAAGATGGCATATATATTTGGTTAAAAATATTTAATTATCTATTAAAGACTAAATGACACTTAAATTATGATAGTGTGTCGTAGTATTTGCCCAAAGGAGAATTGTGATATGATTTAACTGTTTTGTTGAATCCATATTGATTTGTGAGCATTTATTATCTATTTTGCAGCTATTCCTTTTTATTCGCTTGTTTCGTCTGTTACTGTGTTCAACTGATTAAACTTCTCTGAATGGCGTGAACAAGTCTAGTTCCACTTAGGTGTGATGGATCTTGACTTGGCTCTGCTGAATGATAAGCCCGCTGCCATTACTGATTCGAGCAGTGCGGATGAGAAGTCTTTCTATAAAGTGTGGGAACGCTCTAATAGGCTAAGCCGTATGTTTATGCGAATGAATATTGCTAATAACATTAAGAGTATTATTCCGCAAACAGGAAGTGTCAGGGAATACCTGAAGTTTGTGGAAGAACATTTTCATTCTGCAGATAAGTCTCTCGATGGTACACTAATAGTTGAACTCATGACCATAAAGTTTGATGGGTCGCGTAGTATGCAAAACCATATTATCGAGATGACTAACATTGCAGCAAGACTTCAGATCTTGGGGATGAAAATGGATGATTCCTTCTTGGATCAGTTTATTCTGAACTCGTTGCCTCCTGAGTATGGACCTTTTCAAATTAACTATAACACTATTAAGGATAAGTGGAATATTAGTGAATTGTCCAGTATGCTTACTCAGGAGGAGTCAAGACTTAAGAAACAAGGGAGTCATTCAATTAATCTCATGGGTCAAGGAGTTGGTAAAGGACTTAAAGTGAAGCCCAACAAGTTCAAGAAGAAGAAAGCATCTGCTAAAGCTCCGCAGGATGCTAAGAAGGAACATAAGCCAGATACATGTCGTTTCTAAAACAAGGAAGGACACTATCAGAAAGATTGCCTGAAACGTAAAGCTTGGTTCGAAAAGAAAGGTGCAATTAGTGCTTTTGTATGTTTCGAATCAAATTTAATAGAAGTTCCTAATAATACTTGGTGGCTTAATTCTGGTGCAACTGCTCATGTATCTACTATGTTACAGGGATTCCTTACGATCCATACTACAAATCCAAATAAGGATTTCTTGTTCATGGGAAATCGTATGAAGGCTTCAATTGAAAGTATAGGGACTTATCATTTGATCATGGAGACTGAATGTCACATTGATCTATTACAAACTCTTTATGTACCTTCAGTTTCTAGGAATTTTATTTCTCTTTCAAGACTTGATGTTTCTAGATTTGATTTAAAGTTTGGAAATGGATATTTTAATTTATATAAGAATGTTATTTTTATGGTTCTGGTTTTCTTAGTGATGGTTTATATAAATTGAAACTCGATATTGGTTTTTTTGAATCCTTTCTTAATGTTCAACATAATGTTGGAATTAAATGTAGTTCACTAGATGAAAGTTCTGCTTACTTGTGGCATAGATGTTTGGATCATATATCCAAAGAAAGGTTAGAAAGATTAGTAAAGAATGAGATTCTTCCGAATCTAAATTTTACTGATCTTACTATATATTTGGATTACATTAAGGGAAAGCAAACCAAGCAAAGTAAGAAAGGTGTCACAAGAAGCACCCAGCTTCTTGAAGTTATACACGCCGATATTTGTGGACCCTTTGATGTTCCATCTTTTGTGGAAAAAAATATTTTATCACTTTTATCAATGATTTTTCACGTTATGGATACATCTATTTACTGAAATAAAAATCTCAAGCAACAGATGCTCTCAAGGTGTTTGTTAATGAGGTTGAAAGGCAATTAGATAAAAAGGTGAAAATTATTAGGTCAGATAGAGGTGGTGAATATTATGGAAAATATAATGAATCGAAATAATGTCCACGTCTATTTGCAAAGTTCCTCGAGGAATATGGCATATGTGCACAGTATACTATGCAAGGAACACCTCAACAAAATAGTATTGTAGAAAGGCATAATCGAATACTTATGGATATGGTTAGGAGCATGATGAGTAATTCCTCATTACCAAAATCATTTTGGATATATGCTCTTAAAACCGTTGTATATTTATTAAATAGGGTTCCTAGTAAGGCAGTTCCAAAGACCCCTTTTGAACTGTGGACATGAAGGAAACCTAGTTTAAGGCACCTGCATGTTTGGGATTGCCCAACGAAAGCTAGAGTTTATAATCCACAAGAAAAGAAATTAGATTCTCGAATAGTAAGTGGTTACTTTATTGGTTACCCAGAGAAATCTAAAGGGTATGTGTTTTATTGTCCAACCATAGTTTGAGAATTGTTGAAACCGGTAATGTAAGATTCATTGAGAATGATGAATTTAGTGGGAGTGTTGAAAAGCAAAGTGTGAAAATAAAATAGGTGAGGGTCAATATTATATTATCCACGAATGTGCCTACTTCCACACAAATACCAAAAATTATTCCAGTTGTTGAAGAACACTTTGACAACACCGAGAAATATTTGGATGAAACACTTCATGAAGAAACTAACTCACAAATATCTGACACAAATGAACCACAAGAAATGCCATTAAGAAAATCTCAAAGAGTTAGAAAATCGGCTATTTCGGATGACTACATGGATTATTTGCAAGAGTCATATTTTGACATTGGTGTTAATAAGGATCCGGTTTCATTTTCACAAGCCATAGAAAGTAATGAGTCTGACAAATGGATTGATTCCATGAATGAAGAGCTAAAATCCATGGAATACAATAAAGTCTGGAATCTCGTTGAATTGCCGAAAGTTCTAAAAGAATCGGGTGTAGATGGGTCTTTAAGACCAAACGCGATTCAAATGGCAATATTGAACGATACAAAGCCAGACTTGTTACTAAGGGTTATACTCAGAAAGGTGGCATTGATTATAAAGAGACATTTTCACCGGTCTCAAAGAAAGACTCGTTAAGAATTATTATGCCTTTGGTGGCTCATTATAATTTAGAGTTACACCAAATGGATGTGAAAACTGCCTTTCTTAATGGAGACCTCGAGGAGGAAGTTTATATGGACCAACCAGAGGGTTTCAAAACTAAAGGAAAAGGTCAAATGATGTGTAAACTGAAGAAGTCAATATATGAACTTAAACAAGCCTCACAACAATGGTATATAAAGTTTAATGATACCATAACATCTTTTGAATTTGTGAAAAATACCGTTGATCGGTGTATATACCAAAAGATCAGTGGGAGCAAGTTTATATTTTTAGTCCTATATGTTGATGATATTCTACTTGCTGCTAATGATTTAGGCATATTGCGTGAGACTAATAATTTTCTCTGTAAGAATGTTAAATGAAAGATATGGGTGAGGCATCCTATGTGATAGGAATAGAAATATTCTATGATAAATCACAAGAATTATTGGAATTGTCTCAGAAAGGCTATATCGAAAGAATTCTAGAGAGATTTAATATGAACAATTGTTCAGCAAGAATTGTTCCAATTCAAAGGGGGACAAATTTAGTCTCATGCAATGCCCTAAGAATGATGTAGAATGGAAGGAAATGGAATCAATTCCTTACTCTTTAATTGTTGGTAGTCTGATGTATGCTCAGACTTGCACAAGACCGGATATTAGTTTTGTAGTCGGAATACTAGGAAGATATTAGAGTAACCTAGGAATTGATCATTGGAAAGCTGCAAAGAAAGTCTTGAGGTACCTGAAAGGAACGAAGGAATACATGCTCATGTATAGGAGATACAAGTATTTGGAAGTTGTTGGATATTCGGATTCAGATTTCGCTTGATGTATTGACACTAGAAAATCCACGTTTGGTTATTTGTTCCACTTAGCTGAAGGAGCAATATCGTGGAAGAGTGCCAAACAGTCTGTCATTACTACATCCATGATGGAAGCAGAATTTGTGGCATGTTTTGAAGCCACAATTCATGCATTATGGCTGCAAAACTTTATTTCAGGACTTGGGGTTGTCGACACCATTACCAAGCTACTGAAAATTTATTATGATAATTCTGTAGCAGTATTCTTCTCCAAGAACGATAAGTACTCCAAAGGTGCCAAACATATGGAATTAAAGTACTTTACCGTCAAGGAGAAAGTTCAGAAACAAAGAGTGTCACTTGAGCATATTAGAACCGATCTCATGATTGCAGATCCGTTAACGAAAGGTTTACAGCCAAAGCTATTTAAAGAACATGTACATAGAATGGGTCTTGGCTGTATTTATGATTGATGTATTTATGATGTTTTGACACTCTGAGCTCATTTATATGTTGATATACATTAATGATTCCTGTTTCTCATAATGGTGTACACATTATTGTTTTGAGATGTTACAGGATAAGTCTCAATGAGACATTATTGTGGATCATAATATTTTAGAGCTTATGGACCTGGTACGATGAGCTGCTAATGTTGTAGCATATGGAAGGGAGTATGTAGACAAATTATATATAACCATCATAACTCACATTTAGTATTTTATTGTATTATAGTATTTATGATGGACGTTATAGAAGGATTTGTTTATGCGCAACTAATGTTTATATTATTAAATATTAATATTATGTGATTATTGGTCCAAGTGGGAGAATGTAAGTTATTTTTCCTACGTGTATGTGGCCCAGTAGGTTTAAAGCCCATAATTAATATTTAATTAATGATCAAATCCTATCCGTCTGTTCGGTTACTTGATGGACGTATCGGATTATGTGAGAACCTCTATAAATTGGTCCTCTCCTCACCCATTAGGGTTACCGTATTTTATTTTTCTATCTTCCATCACTAAAGTCGGCGGTAACGAAAGCTAGGGCAAGGGGCGAAAAACCAATCTGAATTAACGCTTCCGCTTCACGATGATGGCTTACGATTCAAGTATGTTTTGTGTAAGATTATCATGTTCAAGATCCTGGTATGCAATTAAAGTTTATGTTTATAGGAACGACCATGTACAACTATATACCCTATTAGTATAGTTATATACTATATTGGTATCATATGCTAGTTGAATCCTTTTTTTGGTTGTATTAGCTACATTTAATTGGTACACTATTTAATTTTTTTTAATAATAGTAATATAGTACAATATCTTGAAATACTTTATTATATTAATATGTGATACACTATTTTTTATTTTTCTCTATATGCATGTGTGTTATGTAATAGTAGTATAGTCATATAGTTGCCAGAAATTAACAAGTAAAATTGTATACCATGTTGATATAGTTATATGCCATATTGGTATCATATGATAGTTTGAACATTTTTTGGTTATTTTAGCTATATTTTTAAGTGAATTCTATTCTGAAATTATTTATATGAACATGATTTGCAGTGCTGGAATTTTCTTATGTCGGTGAACATAGATTATGTGTATTATGTAATAATTTTTATACTTATAAGCAATTGTTGGAACGACCACATACAACTATATGCCATGTTAATATACGGAATGAGTAAGTTGCTTTGCGAATATTTAACTTGCAATGTGAGCATATAATTTTCTCATACTTTTATTGCATCCTTTAATGTTTTGGTACAGTAGTATAGTCGCAGATAGTTGTAGCAATATTCTAGAGCAATCATATACTATGTTGGTATACATGTATACCATATTGGTATCATATGGTACTAGAAGTCTTTTTTGCTACTTATATTTTTATAGTATTTTTTAATATTTTATTATCATTTCTATTCTAACTAGTATATATGGAGACTTGGTGGTCGTAGATTATGTTTTCTAGCTCCATAACTGGTTGTGTTACTGCTAATAGTAGAGTGTGTACTGATCTTTGTAGGGAAGGAGATCATGGTTAGCATGACAATCACGTGGAATTAGAAAAGGAACAAGAAATAAAAAAAATAAAAAAAAAAAGAAAATTAAAGAATGAGTCAAATTTGAATGTGAAATAAGTTATGGTAAAAATAACAATAATACGATTTGGGCAAAAATAAATGAATAAAAGAGAAAAAAAGAAAAAAGGAAAAAGAAAAGAAACATAGAAATAAAAAAGAATTTATAGAAAAAAGAGAAAATTCCCCATAAAAGCCATTATGGGTAGGAAATATAATTAGTTTGATGGGTAGAAAAATAAATTGATAGGTAAGGGTAACTGTCCCATTCACCCTTAACTCCTTGTCATTCCGAAGAATTGAATTGAGACGCCCACTTGGTTTGGGTCAACAGCTTGGCTCCCCTTTTCCTTTTATTTTTAACACATCAAAGTTCCCCCAAACTTAGTTAATTTTCATAAAAAAACAGTTTTTTTGTAACTAAAATAATTTGATGACTTAATAACCTTAGTAATTAATTTAAAAGCTAGAAAATTAGTAGGCGCGTTTTAATCTTTTCCCTCACAGATTCGCTTGCGTAGTGATATTTAATGCTCAATAAATAAATTCAATAATCATATACCTTATCTAATAGCTTTAATTAATTTCTAATTTAATTAATCCTTGGCTAACCACGGATTCGTTTGCTTAGCGCGGTAGTAATTATTTATTAATTTTTTCAAAGAACAATTGTAGTAACTTTTTTCCAAATAATTATAATAATAATAATAATAATAATAATAATAATAATAATAATAATAATAACGTGCTAATAATCATTTGTCATGACTGCGGATTCGCTTGTATAGCGCTATTATGACAAAATTAATTAATTTCATCTCGATCACGCATTCGCTTGCGTAGTGTGGTTATGACATCTTATCGTTCAAAAATTCTTTAATTTTTTCAATAATCAAGCAATAAAAGCGGATAAGTAAAACATGAAAAAACAATAAAATACAGTTTGTCCAAGATTAATTCAAGCCAAGTTTAAGTCAATAAAGAGACCATGCTAGAACCACGGGGCTCGGTGAATGCCTTACACCCTCTCCCCGGTCAATAAAATTTCTTACCCGAACTTTATTTTCGCAGACCGATAAAAATAGAGTCAAACCTTCCTTTGACTAGGCATTCAAATAAAAGGTGACTTGGAACACCGAAAAAGAAAAAAAATTAATTCCAAGTGGAAACTCTGTAAATAAAATAATCCATACTCAAGTTTGTCACTTTAATTAGAAAAACTCTTTAACCCACAATCCATAAAACACATATCTTTTTTAGGGTAAAAAGGGGTATGACAGCTCTGGTGACTCTGCTGGGTATTTCAAGAATTCGAGCTTGTACATAGACTTTATTTGGCTTTATTAATTTGTGTATATATTGTGATTTATTTGGGCCTAATGTGCTGCTTGTCAGCTTTTTACCGCTTTGATATTGATGAACTATACATATAAATTGTCTTCTCACGCACCCCCTCTGAGTCTTCTAAATATAACCCCAGGAATTGCGGATACTGCGCCCCATTTTTTTGAGATAAAGTCGGTGGGCCTGGGCTCCCGGTAATGGACTGTTAGTCACCCATGTTTAAGAACGGAGAGGGTCCAGTAGTTAAGCTGAAGAAGTATTGCTCCCAGTATGCTACCCCTTCCCAACTCGAGTTGTCCACTCGTTTTATGGATAGTCTAAATACACCTCATCCCATAGGATTTTTAAAATATAGAAGAACAAGCCACATGCCTGATTATCGCTAGTAGGATCATTTTTTTGCATCATGTGCATTTGACTTAGCGAAGCTCGCGCAGGGGTCGGGTCCGTATAAGACGGGTACCCTCTTTGACACCATCATGTTCACTAATGTACTACTTGCAACATCATTTGAAAAGCTTGCTCACATTGACCGGCTTTAGAAAATTAGTTGATCAGAATTGAAAAAAACAACCATTCCCCCGACCTCAACAGCAAAATTTTCGGACACCCTACAATGCTCGTCCCAGGCAGGATTATGGTCAAGACTCAAGAGTACAGGCCGGTGGAAAAATTCACTTTATTGGTTGAATCATACTCCAGTCTATTCCAGAAGTTGAAGTAGGTGCGTGTGATTGGACCCATCGCTCCTCACCATACATATCCCAATTCACATGGATTCCAAGAAAATACCAGATATGAATATCATTCAGGTGCCTCGAGGCATAGCACTGACGATTGTTGGACTCTGAAAAGAGCCACAAAAAGACTCATCGCAGAAAAGTTGATTGCGGTAACAAATGGCGAAGACCCTCCTAATGTTACAAACAACTCGTTGCCATCATACAACGATGTTCATTTCGTGGGAATGATTGGCCGTGATCAAGAATGCAAGCCGGTTGGTCAAGAAGGAATGACAATGGGATTGATTCAATAAGGAATAGGAATGGAAGTAAGTCCAAGCCGAGATATGCCGTTGATTGTGAAAGGCGCCCAATGCTCATAGAAGACAACTTTATTTGCTCCAAAAATCTCGAGATTGGAAGTCCAATCCACTGTTCAAGGTTGTATATCCTGGGAGGCCGCCCCATCACAAAGCAGAATCAGGGCGGTAAAAGGCATAACATAGCCGATCATAATCAAACTCATTGTGCAACCCCATGTGACAAACACGAAAACCATTTCTTGGAACTACAACAAAATTGTGGTGACCTAGAAAGGCAAGGAAATCATTGAAAAAGTGGGGGAAACTGGAGGTTTGACTAGATCGGGGAGGCGTTACTCTCCGAAAGAATTGAGGAAGGCCAAGCAAATCAGAGAAGGCCAAATGCCAATAAGAAATCCAGTCACTGAAGAAGAGGCAGAGAAGTTTTTGAAAAAGATGAAAGTTCAGGATTACTCGATTATTGACCAACTGCGGAAGAGTCCTGCTCAAATATCTCTGTTATCTCTGCTCATACATTTAGAAGAGCATGCCCAAGTATTAATCAGGATCCTGAACGAAGCACATGTCTCAGAGAAGACCTCAGTCAATCAGTTAGAGAAGATGGCCAACAGATTTTTTAAGGTGAACAGAATCTCCTTTACTAATGATGAACTCCCCGAGGAAGGAGCTAGGCACAATAGGGCTTTGCACCTGTCTGTCAAATGTGAGGGGCACTATGTAAAGAGAGTCATGGTTGATGGAGGATTGAGCGTAGATGTATGCCCTCTCTCTACTTTGCAAAGCATGAAGATCAATACAGATAAAATCTGACCCAGCAACGTCTGCATCCAAGCTTTTGATGGATCAGAGAGAGACACCCTTCGGGAGATCAACCTCACCATGACAAATGGACTGGTTGATTTTGAAATTGTATTCCAAGTAGTGGACATGGAAACTTCTTATAACTTTCTTCTTAGAAGGCCATGGATCCATATGGCATGAGCTATGCCATCCACCTTGCATCAGATGCTGAAGTTCGAACATGACATGCAAGAAATTATTGTTCACGGAGAAGACGAGTCATCCATTTATAAAGACCCATTAATCCCGTATATTGATGCAAAAAAAGGGTGTGAGTCCATTGTCTATCATGCTTTTAAAGTGGTTGTTGTGGACCCTGTTTATGAAGAAAAGCCTATTATGCATCCTCGACTTTCTGCGACATCTGTGATGGTGGATGTACTTATGCTGAAACAAGGTTATGAGCCTGGAAAAGGCTTGGGGGCATCCTTGCAACAAATTTCGGAAACCATTTCTCCGTTCAATAACAAGGGTACTTTTGGCTTAGGTTTCAGACCAAGACAAGCGGGTGAAGACAAAGCCAAACACCGCAAAAATCATGGGTGGGACTTGTAGAAACCAATCCCTCGCATATTCTACACTTTTTTCAAGTCATGACTCCAAGAGGGTCAAAATTCCTCGGTGCAAGAAAACATTGATGAAATTTTCCATAGCTTCAGCCAGATGTTTTCTGAAGTGAATATGATTCAGGCTGGAGAAGGAGTCTCGGTAGTTTTCTTTTGCAGTCTCCTTTTTGTATTTGGGTTACTTTCAGGGTTATAATCCAAACATCTCAGTTTGCTTATTTTTTTTTTATGTTAACCCTTCTATCCTTTCAAATTCAATAAAAATGCAATTCAGTATCGTATTAAGTTTTGTATCTTTTCCTTTTTTCTAATTCCTATCATTTTATTTCCATTTTAATTTTGTTAATGTCGGCTTCAATAACATGACATGCATGCGGAATTCATGCCCAGATCTTAAAAAGCTGTCTAATTTTGAAGTAATGCATCAAGAGGTTGAATATGATGAAGATGAGGCTGTTGAGGAAATAAAAAGAGAATTGGAACAATTTAAAAACAATCCTAAGCCCAACCTTAATGAAACTTATCCAATTAACCTTGGAAGTCATGAAGAAATCAGAGAAACAAAGATAATCATTCACACTGAACAAAAAAATAGAGATGCCTTGATTCAAATTTTATTTGAATACAGAGATGTGTTTTCTTGGTCTTATGATGATATGACGGGTTTAAGTGCTGATCTAGTGGTTCATAAGCTTCCCACGTATCTTGATTTTTCACCAGTCCAACAAAAGCAATAAAAATTTAAAATGGACATGAGTGATAAAATCAAAGAGGAAATTATGAAGCAATTGAGCTCTAATATGGTCAGAGTCGTCTGATACAACACCTGGGTGGAAAATGTTGTGCATGTGCCGAATAAGGATGGAAAAACTAGAGTATGTGTTAACTATAGAGATTTGAACAAAGCGAGTCCAAAGGATAACTTTCCTTTACCAAACATCAACATCCTTGTAGATAATTGCGCAAAACATGAGATACAATCTTTTGTGGACTGCTATGCCGGATACCACCAGATTCAAATAACGAGGATGATGCAAAAAAGACCGCTTTCACCATTCCATGAGGTATATATTGGTATAGGGTCATACCATTTGGTTTAAAGAATGCAGGGGAAACTTATATGAGGGCCATGACCACCATTTTTCATGACATGATGCACAAAGAGATTGAAGTATATGCCGATGATGTCATCATAAAAACAAAGACACAAGATGATCACGTGCGCAATTTGAAAAAGTTCTTCGAACGGCTGCGAAGGTATGACCTTAAGCTTAATCCAGCCAAATGTGCATTTAGAGTTCCATCTGGGAAACTCCTCGGTTTCATAGTCAGTCGGAGAGGCATCGAATTGGATCCATCTAAGATAAAATCCATTTGAGATCTGCCACCACCGAAGAACAAAACTGAAGTCATGAGTTTTCTCGGGAAGTTGAACTACATCAGTCGGTTCATTGCTCAGCTCACAACCATGTGCGAGCCCATCTTTAAGTTGCTGAAAAAGGATGTTGCTATCAAGTGGACGGACGATTGCCAAAAAGCTTTTGATAGGATCAAAGATTATCTGTCAAAACACCCTGTATTGGTCCCATCTGAACCTGGAAGGCCTTTGTTTTTGCATCTATCGGTGATGGATAATTCCTTTGGATGCGTTCTGTGGCAACATGATATGATAGGCAAAAAGGATTAGGCAATCTATTATTTGAGCAAAAAGTTCACCAATTATGAGGTTAAGTATACCCTTTTAGAAAGGACATGTTATGCTTTGAATTGGATCGATCAGAAGTTGAGGCATTATCTTTTGTCCTACACTACTTACCTTATATCTAGAATGGATCCCTTGAAGTACATCTTCTAAAAGTCAATGCCTACTAGCAGGCTTGCAAAGTGGAAAATTCTGCTCACAGAATTCGACATCGTCTATGTCACTCGCACCGCAATGAAAGCACAAGCTTTCTCTTATCAGTTGGCAGAGAATCCAGTCGATGATGACTTTGAGCCACTAAGACAATACTTCCCAGACGAAGAGGTCAACTCAATAGAGGAAGTAGTTCCGGACAACAACCATGCATGGAAAATGTATTTTGATGGAGTTGTTAATATCAAAGGAGTTGGGATCAGGGCAATCCTCATCTCACCCATTGGACAATATTACCCTGCAACAACTCGATTTCGATTCTTCTGTACCAATAATATGGCAGAATACGAGGCTTGTATCATGGGTATAAAAATGGCCCTCGATCTGGATATGCATGAACTATTGGTTATGGGAGATTCTGACTTGCTTATCCGGCAAGCCCAAGGCAAATGGAAGACATGGGATATCAAGATTATTCCATACAGACAATGTGTGCAAGACCTAAGCAAAAGATTCAAGTCCATAGAGTTCAGGTACATTCCCATGTTTCACAACGAGCTAGCCGATGTCTTGGCTACCTTAGCCTCTATGCTCCCTTATCAAGGCAACATTCATATTGATCCATTGGAAATCAAAGTTCGGAATCAACACGGTTACTGCAATACTATTGACACATAACTAGATGGTGAACCATGTTATCATGACATAAAATGATTCCTGAAAATAAGGGAATACCCAAATGATGCCATGGGAGATCAAAAAAGAACTATAAGGCAGCTCGCCGGTGGTTTCTTTCTAAATGGGGAAATCCTGTACAAAAGGACCCCAAATTTGAATTTGTTGAGATGCATAGATTCCACATAAGCTGGGTGAATCATGAGTGAAGTGAATTTAGGGGTATGTAGCCCTCACATGAATGGATACGTTTTGGCGAAGAAGTAACTACGGGTTGGGTATTATTGGCTTACTATTGAGCGAGATTGCTTCAGTTTTGTTCGCAAGTGTCACCAATGCCAGAATCATGGCGACCCAATTCACTCTCCACCGTCGGTGTTACATCCCATGTCCTTTTCTTGGCCTTTCATTGCGTGGGGAATGGATGTTATTGGGCCAACCGAGCCAAAGGTTTCAAATAGGCATAGTTTTGTTTTGTCGCTATTGATTACTTTACCAAGTGGGTGAAGGCCATCACTTTCAAAGCAGTCACCAAGAAAGCAGTGGTATATTTTGTTCATTCCAACATCATCTGTCGCTTTGGTATCCCAAAGACCATTATCATTGACAATGCAGCCAATCTAAATAGCCACTTGATGAAGGAGGTATGCGAGTAATTTAAAATTATGCATCGCCATTCTACCCCTTACCGTCCAAAATCCAATAGAGTCGTTCAACCGGCAAACAAGAACATCAAGAAGATTCTTAGGAAGATGATCCAAGGGTCAAGGCAATGGCATAAAAAATTGCCTTTTGCTCTTTTGGGATACCGCACGACTTCTCGCACATCTGTGAATGCAACTCCATATCTGCTGGTTTATGGAATTGAAGCTGTAATACCAGCTGAAGTCAAAATTCACTCTCTCTGAATCATTGTGGAATCAGATATTGAAGACACCGAGTGGGTCAAGACCAGATTAGAACATTTAATGTTGATTGATGAAAAATAGCTAGCAGCAGTGTGTTTTGGCCAATTATACCAGCAAAGAATAGCACGCGCTTATCACAAAAAAGTGCGCCCAATGCACTTTGAGGTAGGCCAACTCGTTTTGAAACGCATCCTTCTACACCAAGTAGAAGCTAAAGGAAAATTTGCCTCGAACTGGCAAGGATTCTACATCATCAAGAAAGTGTTTCCAAAAGGGGACTTGCACTTGGTAGATGAAGAAGGACGGGTACCAAACATTACTATTAACGCATATGCAGTCAAAAGATATTATGTTTGATCCATACCCACTGCAGAACTTTCACGCATGATTTTCTCAGATCAAGATACTAAAGGCTATCTTTGCTCACTACCCCAAATAGGTGTCACTCTTTTGTTAACCCTTTTGAGCCATATTTGTCTTCTTTGTTTTCCCTCGTTTTGGAACTCGTGTACTTATAAAAGCACAAAAAAATAAATCTTCTGAGTCAATAAACTACGTTCAGCCTGATTCTAAAAAGGATACGCAGGCAGCCTTACCCTGGGTTTGGTCCCATCACAACAGAAAATCATATCCCCAACACTCCAAAATTAGGGCAGAAGTTTGTTTTATTTGTCACGGTCTCTCCTTAAAAATGGTTCCCAAAAGTTGTAATTCAGTTCAAGGATATTTTTGCCCTTTTTTCGTTAAGACCTTCTAATCGATCTCTAAGAATGTTGAACTCACCATGCCAAGATTTTTAACAACCTGCTGCATGCGGTATCTTAGTCAAGGGCGGCGGAAAAAAAAGAGTCTCACCGATGAAAACCCGTATGGGCACCGTAAGGCGACAATGAGCAGAGAAATAAGAGAAACTTACTAGTGAAAACCCATATGGGCACCATAAAGTGATGGTGAGTAGAGAAATGAGAGAGGCCAGTTAGTGAAAACCCGCAAAGGGCGCTACTGGCCGCACGAGGATTTTTGATACTCCGGCATGAGCACGACTAAGATAGTTTCAAGATGAACATTTGCGACGGATTTTGAGAATTAGATAGCTCATATGGATCAGGCATCCAGTCCAAAATGCATGTCATGATTCATTCAAGTCGACACATACCTCCAGATAAGTCTCCTTATTCCTCTCCCGCGAAGGGACACCTTTTGTTTAGACATAATTTCTTTTTCACTTTTCAATTGCTCTTCTGTTTTTTCCCCATAATTTTTATTTGAGTCCCTTTCGATCTAACCTTGCATCAAAACCGAAGCAAAGAAAGGTTGCAAAACTGACTACAGTTTTCTCGTAATACCAAGCACAATTTGGGGCGTATACGACATTGAAGAAGGCATGAATCCATCTGTGATCTCTTTTGATAAGACGAGCAAAGTATCTCAAAGAAACTCAAAAGCTCACCTAAGCAAGACTGGCTTTATGGGAAAAGCTGATAAGCGTTTCAGACACAAACCGGTACTAGGTGCAAGACAACTAAGTTTGATTTTAAATGAAAAATTGCCTTGCCTTAGGGATAAGGGTCAGCGATACCATAGACATCGGGTATGAAACAGTGGGGGAAACATCGGAAATCCAAGGTCTCCAGAAAGAGATATAGAGTATCCGAGCATCTCGGTACCACATTGACCGAATCGGTTCTTTGACAATAGTGGCTGTAAATTCAGGCTACTCATGGTATCAAGGCCACAAACCAATCACCGCTTTGAAATCTCACGATTTTTCTTTATTTGCAGCAGGAACAAAGCAGTATAGAATGGCGATTTCTAAAGGACGAATGTTACCAAAGGTAAGTTTCCTCAAAATCTCCACTTTTCTTTATTTTTAGCATGCATCACTACCGTTCATACCTCTCATTTTCATAGCTTAACCCAGGTAGAACCTTTTTGCCTAGGGGGATCCAGCTCATAGTTCCGGGTAGAAGTAGTCGTTCCTCAGGTTGTTTGACGTAGCCTAACCCGAGTAGTACATTTTCGTCCAAAGGGATTCAACTCATATTTTCGGGTAGAAGTACCCTTCGCCCATTCTCGCTTTTCGTAGCTTAACTCGGGTAGAACCTTTTCGCTTAGGGGGATTCAAAATTTTATCAGTAATACAGGGTACCAACCCCTGATTACATTTCCATCAGTAATACAAGGTACCAGCCCCTGGTTACATTCCTTTTAATAATACAGTGTACCAGCCCATGGTAACACTCATTTTCAGTGATATAGGGTACCAACCTCCGGTTACATTTCCTTTCAGTGATACAAGGTACCAACCCCCGGTTACACTTCCTTTCAGTGATACAGGGTACTAACTCTCGATTACATTTCCTTTCAGTACTATAGGGTACCAACCCTGGTTACATTCCTTTTAGTAATACAAGGTACCAACCCCTGGTTACATATTTCTTTTCACTAATATGGGGTGCCAACCCCTGATTACATTCCTTTAAGTAATACAAGGTACCAATCCCTGGTTATATTTATTTCAGTAATACAAAGTACCAACCCCTGGTTACATTCCTTTCAGTAATACAGGGTACCAACCCCTGGTTACATTTTCTTTTAGTAATACAGGGTACCAGCCCCTGGTTACATTTCCTTTCAGTAATATATGGTACCAACCCCTGGTTATATTTTTTCGTCAGTAATACTGGGTATCAACCCCTGGTTATATTTTTTTCATTAATAATACAGGGTACCAGCCCCAAAATCGGGTATAGATCCAAAAGCTAGTTTAAATAGGGCTAGCTTTAGAGAACACCCCCAAATCTCTACTAAGCCCATCCTGCTTGGCCCAAAACTGATAAAAATCTTTTGGGCGAGAAATGGGAATTAAGATCCCCGACATTTGTCTTGGTTACAGAGACATTTGTCTGTATCTTCTTGAAGGTCTTCAGCTAAATAACTATATGGCGCCAGTACTTCCAAAGATTTTGTTTGAAAATTTAAATTAATATTTGGTGATTATTCAACTATGGATAAAAATAGGATCATGTAATTTAGAACAAAGAAAAAATACATATCGTTTTGTGTATTGTAGTTAAAATTATATTATGGGAGCATAACTTTGTTTAGAAATAGTCGAAGACTGGTAACCATAAAGTTTTACAACTGTAATATTCTGGTTTAGCTTACGCGATTATTCTATGATTATTTGCTATCTCCTACCTTAGCACAAATACGGGTAACTCTACCCTCCAAAACTTGAATATAAAAAAATCACGAAAATTAGCACGTCGTGACTCTTAAAGGGAATGATCTTGGCGGAACGTATCTATTTTTTATGGTGAAAAATAAAAGTTAATGATCGATTTATTGTTAAAATTGTTTTAATGTTGGTAATTTGCTCTTCAACTTTTAGTTCAGACACAAATTTTGATAATTTATTGTAAAAATATCAAAACTCTATTGTTGAACCTTAGAAAGTGTTCGAAGAAGACAATGCGAGTCTTTGATTTGGTGTTATTCAGCTAAATTGGTTATTGAGCATTATTTGTATTGGTATTTGAAAGTTTTGTTTCAAAATTGATATTATTTGGAGCAGATTTCGGGTGGTTTGATCGAAATTGAAGTTGCAAATTTCCAAGAACACTTTACTGGACCGATAGAGTAATTCCTGAAGAACAAAAGTATGACAATCCGGTTAGGGGCGGAGGTAGTGTAGTAGCTGCAGGTTCGGACGAACCCAATAACTTTTGCTTAAATCTTGTATTTGTATTAGAAAATTCTTTAAATATATAAAAATATTTAATTGTGAACCCAGTAACTACAATGAGTTAGGGTTCAGTGATAAGATCAGAACTTACAAAATTTGATCATGCCCAACTATGCCTTATAAAAAGGACTAAGCGATCGTTGCAAATATATTCCGGCTAATAAGTCTGGAGTCGAATTCCACAGGGAATTAACCTATCAAACACAGCTATTAGACTCGCACAAATTCACACAATCAATCTTCGGAAATATTTAAGTAACATATTAGGTTTTATTAACTACATATTACGTAATGAAAATGAAATAATTAACAGCTAACTACGAACAGGTTGTAAACAAGAATTGGAATGATCTAAGGTTGTGATTTCCCCTATTGTCGGAATCTTTTCCGCTACGTTTTCTACAAATTTGCCTAAGTCTTCTCTATCGACCATGAGCACTCCAACTGTCGTAACTCTCTCCCGAGTAATTACCACAATTTACTAGGCATATTCTTCTAAATTACCCTAGCTGGCATTAAGTACAGCTCACTCAGATCGCATCAAGGTTTCGTTATCCTTAAACTCACCTTTAAACCTCTGTATTGATCCCTCATATATGTTTAGGAGTGATGTTGTTCAACAACTACCTAAATATGCACTCTCTCCCGAGTAATACATACTAAATAGGCACAACTAATTAAGGGCCCTTCAATCAACCACAAGAATAATATAGTTGAACAAATAGAGAAAATACTACGAAAACTCTATATTAACATAACAAGAAAATCATCCTTCAATAGGTTCCATCAAAACCCTAGATAGGAATTTAGTTACTCATACTCATAGTAACAATATCCCAAATATTTTGCATAATTACAATACAGAGTAAAGATGAAAAGATGTTGAAGTTAATGATTCTAACTCCCAACAGGTGATTCTACCAGCTCTTCTTGCCTTTGACTGCAAAAGTCCCTCCAAGTGGTGTTTTTAGATCTATTTATATGTGTAGAAGAAACCCTAAACGTGTAGGCCAAGTCCTAGTCAAATCCGGAAATGAATTAAGTCTTCAAAACTCGGATTGGACTTGGCCTCAGGCCTGGCGTCGCCAACCTAACGCCTGGATTTTGGCTGGCCTCGCCAGGCTAAAGCCTGGTTCAGCCTGGCCTTAGGCTGGCCTCGTCAGGTCTCTCCTTTTCACTGTTCTCGAGCACACTTTCAACGTTTAAGTATCCATTTTGCTCTACTTTCATCTCCAATTTACCTATACATAAAATAGATTCCATTATGCGCAAATAAAGTGTAATTTATCATTAAAGCATATAAAATGCAAGGCACATAATGTACAAAACTATGGAATTATAGCCACTTAAACATTTCTCGTCCTTGAGCAATCAAACTACACTTATAGATACGACCTTTTTAAGCAATTCTCCTAACTCATTACACCAAAAAAAAAAATTGTTTAAGTACACAAGTGTGACATCCTCGCCTCAAGATTCGACTCACAAATACCATGCCTTATTCACAATTTACTTGCTTACTCTAACATGGATGTCAACAACATTACCTTTCCTTCATGAATCATGTGCCCTCACTCAATCAAAGTGCTTAGTTCCACACACAATGAATTTTAAAAACATAGGAACTCAAGATAGACAAAATTCACTCGCTCTCAGAAATAACATTCATATGCTACAAATGATGCACCATAGGCTTGCCCGTAGTGTAATACTCTACTAATCGAGTTCATCCAGTCTAAGATCAAGTAGGACTTTCATTGGTTGTAATGTAGGCTGCGGGTCGGGTAGGATACATTTGGATATGAGTGACTACACCTCCCTTAAGCACTTCAGTACATATACTTTGACACACATCCCATACTTATGTCAAACCAAATATTCCACCTTTACTTCAATTTATATTACCCCATATTTCTTTAAGCATAATTACATTAAGAGTCGCCACTTATCAAAGAATATTCTTGTTCCCGCCAATACAACTATTATTATTATTATTATTATTATTATTATTATTATTATTATTTTCTTTCTTTCTTTTTCAATTCAAGCGGCTCTTACTCTTTTTTGTTTTCAAAACAGTTCACATTTCTCCTTATTTCATTAGTTCCACGCAAAAACCAAACCAACCACCCCACACTTTAACTTTTACAAAGTTCATAACAATTCAAGTGCTCATTAGAGGTGAAAAGGTTCAAATAGATGGTTACTTCAAATAATTGGGTAAGGCTTGTAGTGTGGTTGCCAAAGAAACAGGATTACAGGCTCAAAGGGGTTATCTACGCTACATAACTTTTAGGTGGGTAAACTATATATATCTGGCTTAATAAAGAAACGCCTATATCACTTCTCAGACTGAACAAGACTACTATTTCGCTTTGCACATACACAGGGTAAGTTCTAGACATCAAATGCAATGCACGGAATACATACAAAACTCACACACACATGGAACATAACTCACTCAGGATCAGTTTCATCACGACACTCCAGTCAAAGCAGTTAAGCAAAATTAGGAATCTACGATTTAAGGTACTTACGCGAGAGTCAAAAATCGAGCCTAAGCGTCACAACCATAGTACTAACTATTCTCAAGGCATAACAAAGCTAAGAGATATTGCTACAATTAAATGCATAGCTCTGTGGTTCCTACTCCTAAAGATTAAAATTAACTACACCCGGTTCAACTAAAAGCCTCTAGAAAAGAACCGCGGCCCAAAGAAAAACCAAGGGGGAATTACTACACTACCTACACAAAAAAAATCTTTTTGGTATTTTCTTTTGACTTACTTCCCTCAACAAAACTGTCTGGGAGATTCATCGTCGGGATGAGTCTAATTTTTTTTTTTTAACGGCACTAAGTAACTAAAACACATAGCCAAATCAATTACTAAACTACTAAAACACATACAAAAATAATTAACACTAAATAACTAAAATTAACTATGTACAAGTCCCCACCCCCACACTTAGCTCATGCATTGTCGTCAGTGCATGCAAAAAATGACAAAACACGAAAAAATGAGTAGGGTGTAAAGAAACTCCCTAATCAAGCAACACCTTCATCCTCTGACGCTCTCTACTCCTCATCATGTTCATCCTCCTCATCATCATTATCTCCCTCACCATCTGACTGCTTTGGATCAGCCTCAGACTTATGGGTGTTTAACGGGCGAGCTGGAACGGGCTGGACACAAAACAAAAAGCAGCACGTCCATTTAACGTTGCGGGCTGTTAGTGGGCTGTACTCTTTCGGGGTTTTTTGTCCGTCCGGGTTCGGGCTGTTAGCGGGTTGTTAGTGGGCCGTGGATTTTTTTATTTTTTTTAAAGTAAATTTTGTTTTTCTTATTCAGTGTTATTGATACTTAAGTGTTTGCAAACTTTTAAGGCTTAGAATTAAACTTTGAAGTTTAAAATTTTAAATTTGAAATTTGAATTTTATAATGTTAAAATTAAAATTTGAAAGTAAGTGGCTACAAAAAATTATTTTAATAAGACCTATATGTAAGGATTAAGTTCCGAAGACTTTCATTTGATATGTTTATTGAATAATATATAATACTTCAAATTAAGTTGCAAGTTCTTTTTTGATTTTGTTATTTTTGAACTTGCAAATTAAAAGTTTACAACAATTATAAAAAACAAATAGTACATCACATGCTTTGCATCATTTTTGTAAGTTCATCCATGTCAACATGAGGTTCTTGATTTCCGGCATTGGTTGAATCAGAATCATAAACCATTATATCTCCAATTTCTTGGTTCTCCGCTTCATCTACCTCGTCACGCCCTTGATTTCGTCGTTCTGATCTTATCCAATCTCTGAAGCACACTAGAATTTCCAAAGCGTTGCTACCCAATGAATGACGGGTATCTCCTAGTTGCTGCCTTGCTTGGCTAAATGCGCTCTCTGATGCGACTGTTGAAATCGGCACATTTAGCACGTCTCGAGCCATGGCCGAAAGAACAGAAAATTGATTTGAGTTGCTCCTCCACCAACCCAGTGGTAGAAATTCCTTTGTGCGGGGCTCTGCTGACTTTTGCAAGTAGAATTGAAGTTCATAAATATTCCTGCTACTGGTTTGTTGATGCTCCCCTATTGTAGACCAAATCAAATAATCTTCAACACCATCATTATCATCCAAAGCACTGGTCCCAGATGTTGAAACTGAACTTGAAGGAATATTTGCATCTACAGGAGAAGAAGCATCAACAATGTTAGCATAATAATTATATAATGTTTCTAAATGTTTGTGTAGATCAGAAATACAAGTGTCAATATCAGGAGTTTCAGTTGGTCCAATATCCATATAAAGTATAAAGCAGTGATTAATTGGCGACAAGTGTCCATTTTGATAGAAGGGTTTAAAATAGAACCAATTAGGTAAATAGGGAGAATTGGGTAAAAATAATTTTTAAACTTATCTAGCATAGATTCAACAACAGAAGTATATCCTTCTTTCTTCTTCAAATTATAGTTTTTAAAAGGTAAAATTTGTAATTTATTAAATACTAGGGGTGTGGGGCTATTTTCTTAAGAGGGTAGGCCGAAATGGCCATTTATGCAAAAAAAGGTCGTTGGCCAACAGTCATATTTGAATTTGACCGTTGGCAACGGTAAAACAAAACTTTAAAAATCGGGCTGAATCGGGTTGTAGCCCGTTAACAACCCGTTAACGGGTTAACGGGCTTAGCGGGTTCTGGTGCACCGGTATCAAAAAATTATTCGTTTGAAACCCGCTCCCCGCCAACCCATCCCAGCCCGCCCCCCACGCTACAGTACCGCGCTGACCTGGGCTGAACTGGGCTGAACTGGGTTGTAAACAGGTCAGTCCGGCCCGATTAACAGGTATACTCAGACTGCTCTGGTGTGTTGATATCCTCATCATCGGGGAGTCTATATCCATCTCCTAACCCAACCAGCTGTTGGGCATGAGCATTGAGCGGCTACCGGTGCTCCAATTCAGTCCTCTCCTCAGATGTGGCCTGTTAACCTCCTATCCTTGGCTGCAAATCCATCATCCCATAGAGATGGGCCATAAAACTATCATCCCGAGTGTTGCGCTCAGTACTTGTCAACGATGTCATGGCAGTCTCTTCTTTCAGCCGAAGGCTAGTGATGTCTGTTTGTCGTAGGGGCTGATTGATGGTGTGGTCAAACTATGGCTCCTCCTCAACCTTCTCGTGTCTTAAGTACTGAGTTAGAAAATTAGAAAATGACATTCGATCGATCTTTTTACTCGTTCTGACTACAGACATCTGGTAGCGGATCAGATGACCCACATTTACCCTTTGACCCGTCATGAGGAAGTAGAGTACACAGGTCCTCTCACGTCTAATGAGTGTGTCATGATTGCACGGTAGTAGCCGTGCATTTATCAGTTTAAGCCACACTTGAGCCTTCGCCCTCATCTTCTTCTTGGGAAACCTCTTGTGCTGATTAGTTATCTTATCCCGGACCCATTCTACCGTAGAATCGGCACCACAAAGCATGTGTCTCAACTCTCTGTATGTAGGCCGGTGAATGGAGTGGTCCAATGGCTCCACAGGAACATCCAAAGCACCTAAAAAGTTACATATGATCGTGGGTGAAAAATCTATCAATCGTCCACGAATCGGCCCCAGCTGTTCAGTACTCTGCGGATCAAACCCTGCATAGAATTCTCGAACTAAGTTGAGATTAATGTTCCATGTGTTCTTGAATACATAGCTCAACCTCATATCCTGAATGCCCCTCCAAATTGTCTGATACTTTGCTTTCAAGTTGCGTTCATTGATAGCTGCTTCTGGGTGTACATGTTTAGGCCTACAACGCCTGTACCAATCCTTAGTATGCGGTGGTATGTTGTTGATACCAAACTCCCGTTGGCCTTGTGGTTGTTGACGCATAGCTGTTATATCTGCCACAGCTTGTACTCCACTTAGATTGGAGGTAGCTTCCCCCCTTTTCTCTTCTTTGGGGGAGGTGCTGAGGTCGCCTTTACTTTAGCCGACGTAGTGGAAGTAGCCTCGGCTTTGCCTGTATTTTTTCTGGGAGGCATCGTTGTTCCTACACAAATAAGCAGTAGTCAGATAAAACTGCATTACACACTACAAACATAACTTTTTTCCGACTTTCCGAGGTTACTCAGACTTCACCTCATATTTTCTTAATATTAGAATCAAAGAACAATACATGGGCTACCCGCGAGCCACCCCACACTTAAGATTTTATCATGGTGTATGACTTCATAACACTAGTCTATTAATCCCAGAGACTCGGGCTCCAATGGAGACAAGGAATGCCATTAAGGCATTATATCAAACACTTAATATGCATTAGTGCCATGGGAGTTCTTATGGAAATGAGGGATTGTCTCATCCTCCTAAATCGGCTTGGGGGTTCCGTACTACCACATGTTTCCATAATCACAGCACCATTCCTATGGGGTTTCATGGGGTTGGGGCACACAAACTCAATACTATAATGAAGAACAACCACCAATTTTTGTGTGTAATTGTATACTTGTACCCCGCTCGAAATTACAAAGGAAAGCGATCAAATCATACCTTTGAAGCTTTTGAGAGAAGGGAGCTGCCTGAGAATTTCTGATGAGTCTGAAAAAATAGCAAGACTAAATTTGACTTCAATAGGGATGAGAGAGACTACTATGGCAATGTGTTGTTGAGTGTTTGTGGGTAAGGGCAATTCATGCAGTGTGTTTGGTTGAGAGCAACGATGATGAGAAGATGTGTGTGCTTGTGAATTTATTTTCTAAAGCTTGATGTGTGTTTGGTTTAAGTAAGGTTAGGGTTGTTTGTATTGTGTTTAGTGTTTAGGGCATGTAATGTGAGGAGGTTCAACTAAAATAACATAAACTGGGCCGATACAACTTACCTGGCATCGCCTGGACCAGTACCTGGCGTTAGCCAGGCATCGCCAGCCTAAGGCCAAGCAGAACCTGGCGTTAGTCAGGCGTCGCCAGCCTAAGGCCAAGCAGTACCTGCCATTAGCCAGGCGTCGCCAGCCCCAACACCTGGTGTACGTCAGGTGATGCTGAAACCCTGTTTGACTTGCCCAAACTCGCCTGCAAACTTGTTAGTACCTAAAAACAAAAAAAAAGAAAAATTCTAAATACACCAAAAATCAACTACGAATTGGGTTGACTCCCAACGAGCGCCTGATTTAACATCGTGGCACGACGCAAATAACTGCACTTAAGGCTCGCTTAACCTTGGTGGCTCGAGCAAATGAGTCACCAACACTACTTTCGTATCTTTCATGCCCAAATAATGTTTTAACATGTGGCCATTGACTCTAAACGTGCGAGAGTCATTTGATGCAGCAATCTCTATGGCTCCGGTGGGGTGAATCTCCACCATACTAAATGGTCCTGACCATCGTGAATTTAACTTACCCGGGAATAACCTCAACCTTGAGTTGTATAGCAATACCTTATCTCCGGGTTTAAAACTCCGCTCAAGAATATTTTTATCGTGCATTATTTTCATTCTCTCCTTGTATAATCCTGTGCTCTCAAAAGCATGGTAATGAAATTCATCAAGCTCGTGCAACTCTGTGACTCTACTTGTGCCCGCAGCTTCTATATCGAGATTCAACTGCCGCAGTGCCCATAAAGCTCTATGCTCCAACTCCACTAGTAGGTGACATGCCTTCCCAAATACCAATTTATATGGCGTCATACCAATCGGAGTTTTGAAAGCGGTACAATAGGCCCAAAGTGCATCATTTAGCTTTCTTGCCCAATCCGATCTTGTAGCATTCATAGTCTTTGTCAAAACACTCTTTATCTCTCTGTTCGACACTTCTACTTGCCCACTCGTTTGTGGATGATATGGGGTGGCAACTTTGTGATGTACACCATACTTTTCTAACAGCTTTGCGAAGGCTCGATTACAGAAGTGAGTGCCTCCGTCACTGATTATCGCCCTTGGAGTGCTAAATCGGGTGAATACGTTCTTTCTCAAAAAACCAATTACCCCCTTAGCATCATTTGTCGGGAGCGTTGCAGCCTCCACCCATTTTGACATGTAGTCCACAGCTATGAGTATGTATTTGTTGCTATATGAGCTGACGAAAGGCCCCATGAAATCGATTCCCCATACATCAAACACTTCTACTTCTTGAATTGGGTTCATAGGCATCTCATGTCGGCGGGAAATATTCCTAGTTCGTTGGCATTCGTCACAACCTTTCACCCATAAGTGTGCATCTTTGAACACTGTCGGCCAGTAGAAGCCTGATTCCAGCACTTTCGCGACGGTCCTTACTCCTCCGAAGTGGCCACCATATGGTGATGCATGACAAGCCTGCAAAA
>AWOL01S0027877.1:93054-161892 GCA_000715115.1 Nicotiana otophora | reverse complement strand
ATTTGTTGGGAGCGCTGCAGCCTGCACCCATTTTGACACGTAGTCTACAGCTATCAGTATGTATTTGTTGCTATATGAGCTGACGAAATGCCCCATGAAATCGATTCCCCACACGTCAAACACTTCTACCTCTTGAATTGGGTTCATAGGCATCTCATGTCGGCGGTAAATATTCCCAGTTCGTTGGCATTCGTCACAACCTTTCACCCATAAGTGTGCATCTTTGAACACTGTCGGCCAGTAGAAGCCTGATTCCAGCACTTTCGCGACGGTCCTTACTCCTCCGAAGTGGCCACCATATGGTGATGCATGACAAGCCTGCAAAACAGAAGATAGGTCTATCTCGGGGATTCATCTCCGGATCATGTTATCAACACAAATCCTGAACAGGTAAGACTCATCCCAATAATACATGTGACAGTCACGAAAGAACTTTTTCTTTTGAACAGAGGAAAGATCATAGGGGACAATACCGCTTGCCAGGTAGTTTGCAATGTCTGCATACCATGGCGCTTCCTCCAATGTCATTGCTAGCAATTGTTCATATGGGAATGTCTCAGTTATATCTTCTACCTCGACTTTCTTTTCAGCTCCCTCCAACCTTGAAAGGTGGTCTGCCACTTGGTTCTCTACCCCTTTTCTATCGCGGATCTCCAAATCAAATTCTTGTAGCAAAAGAACCCAACGGATCAAGCGTGGCTTTGACTCCTTCTTTGCTATCAGGTACCTAAGTGTTGCATGGTCAGTATAAACAGTCACTTTTGAACCAATCAAATAAGACCTGAATTTGTCGAATGCAAACACCACAACCAACATCTCTTTCTCAGTCACGTTATAATTGAGTTGTGCACCGCTTAGCCTTCTGCTTGCATAGTAAATTGGGTGCACCAGTTTGTCCTTCCGCTGCCCCAGGACTGCTCTTATAGCATAGTCACTCGCATCACACATGATCTCAAATGGTTGCTCCCAGTTGGGTGCAACGATGATTGGTACAGTCACCAGTCTCCTCTTCAGCTCCTTAAATGCTAACCTGCAGTCATCAGAAAACACAAAAGAATGATCCTTTTCAAGAAGTTTACATAAGGGGTTAGCAATTTTAGAGAAATCCTTTATAAGTCGTCTATAGAACCCATCGTGCCCGAGAAAACTTCTTACTACCTTAACTGAAGTGGGCGGTGGCAACTTCTCAATCACCTCAACCTTAGCATGGTCAACCTCAATACCCTTACTGGACACTCGATTCCCCATCACTATACTTTCTTGTACCATAAAATGGCACTTCTCCCAGTTCAGCACTAAATTTGTCTCCACACACCTTTTCAACACTCTTCTTAAATTGTGCAGACAATCTTCGAACGAATCCCCCACCATAGAGAAATTATCCATAAAGACTTCCATAATATCTTCAACCATGTCAGTAAAAATGGTTAACATACACCTCTGAAAGGTGGTCTGTGCATTGCATAAGCCAAACGGCATTCTCCAAAAGGCAAAGATGCCATACGAACAAGTGAATGATGTCTTCTCTCTATCCTCATGGGCTATGGAAATCTGATTGTACCCCGAATACCCATCCAAAAAGCAGAAGTACGACCTCCCTGCCAGTCTATCCAACATTTGGTCAATGAATGGTAAAGGAAAATGGTCTTTCCGGGTGGTTGTGTTCAGTTTTCTATAATCCATACAAATTCGCCAACCCGTAACTATACGAGTTGAGATCAACTCATTATTCTCATTGGGCGCTACATTCATTCCACCCTTCTTTGGCACACACTGAACTGGGCTAACCCAGTTACTATCAGAGATTGGGAAGATAATTCCCGCATCTAACCATTTGATCATTTCTTTCTTTACCACTTCTTTCATGTTGGGGTTTAGCCTTCTTTGATATTCTCAGGAAGGTTTGTGCCCATCTTCCAGTAGAATCTTATGCATACAAAATGTCGGGTTGATCCCCCTAATATCTGCAATGGTCCAGCCAATTCCAGTCTTGCATTCCATTAACACCTGCAAAAGTTGTTCTGCCTGCACATCTAACAAACTGGATGAGATAATAACAGGTAAAGTGGATTTAGGTCCCAAGAAAGAGTACCTGAGGTGAGACGATAACGGTTTTAGTTCTAACTGTGGTGGCTCTTCAATTGGCGGCTTAGCTANTGGATTTAGGTCCCAAGAAAGCATACCTGAGGTGAGACGCTAACGGTTTTAGTTCCAGCTGTGGTGGCTCTTTAATTGACGGCTTCACTGGAGGTGTTTTTCTTTCTTCTAAGTGTAAGGGCTCGAATTCGAGCTCTCTTTTCCAGTACCCTCGCCCTTCAAGGGCCAAAACCCACTCTGTCAAGTTTTCACCATTCATTTCTTCTAAGTTCATGAGGCATGCTGCTAGAGGGTCTTTTGCATTCAGAGTCTCATCTTCCTCATCCAAGATCACATCCACAGCTTCTATTAGAGAGCAGTTAGCAAACTCACTGGGTCGCCGCATAGATTTTTGCACATTAAACGTTATCTCTTCATCGTTCAGTCTCATCTTTAGCTCTCCAGTTTCACAATCAATTATGGTTCTCCCAATGGCCAAGAATGGCCTTCCCAAAATTATGGGAATCTCATCGTCAACCCGGCAGTCTAAAATGACAAAATCTGCTGGGAAAACAAATTTTCCCACCTGTACTAATACATCATCAAGGATACCAAAGGACCTCTACACTGTTCGGTCGGCTAGCTGTAATAACATAGACGTGGGTCTAGATCTTCCAATGCCTAACCTTTTGTAGATAGTCAAGGGCATCAAGTTTATGCTTGCCCCCAAATCACAAAGTGCCTTAGCAAATGCATAGTTGCCTATTGTGCATGGGATTATGAAACTCCCTGGATCAGATAACTTCTCAGCTATGGGTCTTGTCACAACAGCACTACATGTCTGAGTCAGTGTAACCGTGGCTAAGTCTTGAAAGTCAAACTTATGAGACATCAAGTCCTTCATCATTTTTGCATAACCAGGCATTTCCTTTAAGGCGTCAATCAATGGAATGTTTACTTGCATTTGCTTCAACATATCCAAGAATTTCTTATATTGCTCATCTTTTTGATATTTGGACAATCTTTGGGGGAAGGGTGCTGGAGGCCACTTCTCTAATGTGGTTTGATTTTGAACCTGCTCCGGCACTGTTTCTGCTGCCTTCTCTTGCTCTGACTCAGTTTCCTTCGCGCCTTCTTTTTCTTTGCATGTTTCAGCTGGTGGATGTTGTACCGTCACCTCTGTTAACCCTGTTGAGTCATCTATCTTGATGGTTACTGGCACAAGTATTTCAGTAGGCCGGATTTCGTGAGCCATCTCTTGCTCCAGATCTAGGTCTCTACCATTTCGTAGACTCACTGCTATAAGCTGTTTCGGTCCCTATTCTTTTGGATTAACTTGTATATATGCAGGTAACGTCCCTTGGGGACGATTGTTTAGGGCCATAGAAATCTATCCTAATTGAATCTCAATACCTTTTATCGTTGATTCATGCGAGTCTACCCTATGTTGCATTTTTCCTGTGGACTCATTCAATTGTTGCAGCATTCTGTTGTTGCTGTCCAGCATTCCCTCAAGTTTAGTAAACCCATCATCTGGTCTCATAATCTGTTGTTGTTGAGGTTGTTGATAAGTCAGCTGCTGATTTTGTTGAATGTAGCCCTGTTGTCTTTGGTAAGGCGCAACTTGACCCAGTGGTCGCATAGATCCAGGATTGTTGTTGTTATTATATTGCTGTTGCGCTGGTCTATATTGTTGATTATGTTGACCCCAATTCTGACCACCTTGCCTCCGTCCCCCATAGTTGGCTACATAATTCATATCTTCATGATATTGTTGGTTGTCACCTTCTGCACTCCACGAGCAAACATATGATTGGTTAATGCATGGTATACATAAGCCTCCATTAGTTGTGTCAACTATGTGAACCTGCTGCTTCTGGCCTGATTCATCAATCTTTTTGGTAAGGATACTCATTTGTGTCATTAGAGTGGCCACATTCTCAGCTATGGATTTGTTTGGGTCCAAATCCACTGAGTGAATTACCGGAGTGATCGTGGAGGCTCTTGTCATCCATCCTAAGTTTTGTGCCATCTTATCAAGTATGATCTTACATTCTGCGAATGGTTTACTCAGAAATGCTCCATCTGCTGAAGTATCAACATTGGCCTTTAAGCTGTCAGCTAGTCCCATGTAGAATCTCTTCCCCAACATCTTATCTGGAATACCATGAAGTGGACACTTAACCAGCATGCCCTTGAACCTCTCCCACGTTTCTTGTAGTGATTCTGTTGGTCTCTGCCTGTAGCTCAATATATCATCAATCTGTTGGGAAGTTTTATTTGGTGGGTAGCATTTGTTCGAAAATTGCTTGACTAATTCCTCCCAAGTAGTGATGGAATTTACGGGGAGTGAATTAAGCCAAGTCTGAGCTTCTCCTGTCAGCGAGAATGGGAACAACAAAAGCTTTATTGCGTCTGGTGTTACGTTAGGTTGCCTTTGCATTAAAACATATTGACAGGAAATTCTTCATGTGCTGCTGAGGATCTTCAATGTGTGACCCTGAGAACAGTCCCTTGTTCTGTAACAAATGTAGCATGTTATTTGTGATTTGGAATGATTCTGCTTGTATCTAAGGGACTGCAATTGCGGTTGCCAGATTATCGGCGGTGGGCTGTGCCTAATCATATAATGTTGTTTCTGGTACAAGAGGCACCACACCCCGAATGTTTGGTTCATTCTCATTGTTTCTGTTGTTGATTGGATTTTGTATTCTGTCTGCCATGTTTGGTTCGATTTGTTCTGTCGAGTTTCGTTGATGTTGGCTTTTCTTGTTTGCACGGTTTAGTGCCTTGAAAACGTTCTCAGGATCTGATAACGCTTCAAGCAATTCACCAGTTCTTGAGCAGTTCCTAAGCATGCGCCTGTAACACCCAAGACTACAAACGTTAAAATTTTAATGTATTTGGTTTAGAATGGAGAAAATTGACTACACTAAGAATTCTAGCATTTCTTTTAGCTGCAATTAATAACATCGTTAATTCCCCGGCAACGGCACCAAACTTTGATCACGTCCAACTATGCCTTATAAAAAGGACTAAGCGATCGTTGTAAATATATCCCAGCTAATAAGTTCGGAGTCGAATCCCATAGGGAATTAACCTATCAAACACAACTACTAGACTCGTACAAATTCACACAATCAATCTTCAGAAATATTTAAGTAATAGATTGGGTTTTATTAACTAAATATTACGTAATAAAAATGTAATAATTAACAACTAACTACGAACGGGTTGTAAACAAGAATTGGAATGATCTAAGGTTGTGATTTCCCCTATTGTCGGAATCTTTTCCGCTACGTTTTTTACAAATTTGCCTAAGTCTTCTCTATCGACCATGAGCACTCTAACTGTCGTAACTCTCTCCCGAGTAATTACCACAATTTACTAGACATATTCTCCCGAATTACGCTAGCTGGCATTAAGTACAGCTCACTCAGATCGCACCAAGGTTTCGTTATCCCTAAACCCACCTTTAAACCTCCGTATTGATTCCTCATATACGTTTAGGAGTGATGTTGTTCAACAACTACCTAAATATGTACTCTCTCCCGAGTAATACATACTAAATAGGCACAGCTAATTGAGGGCCCTTCAATCAATCACAAGAATAATATAGTTGAACAAATAGAGAAAATACTACGGTAAATCTATATTAACGTAACAAGAAAATCATCCTTCAATAGGTTCCACCAAAACCCTAGATAGGAATTTAGCTACTCATACTCATAGTAACAATATCTCAAATATTTTGCATAATTAAAATACAGAGTAAAGATGAAAAGATGTAGAAATTGATGATTCTAACTCCCAACAGCTGATTCCACCAACTCTTCTTGCCTCTGGCTGCAAAAGTCCCTCCAAGTGGTATATTTAGGTATATTTATATGTGTAGAAGAAACCCTAAACGTGTAGGCCAAGTCCTAGTCAAACCCGAAAACGAATTAAGTTTTCAAAACTCGGATTGGACCTGGCCTCAGGCCTGGCGTTGCCAGCCTAACACCTGGAAAGCGTGGTTCAGCCTGGCCTTTGGCTGGCCTCGCCAGGTCTCTCCTTTTCATTGTTCTCGAGCACACTTTCAACGTTTAAGTATCCCTTTTGCTCTACTTTCATCTCCAATTCACCTACACATAAAATAGTTTCCATTATGCGCAAATAAAGTATAATTTGTCATTAAAGCATGTAAACTGCAAGGCACATAATGTACAAAACTGTAGAACTATAGCCACACATCAATAACCTTCAAATTCTGGCTCCGCCTCTGAATCCGGTAGACTTCAATGAACAACTTAATAAATAGGTGGAGTAATAATAGCATCAACTCTACGTAATTGGTAGAGAAATCCTGAAAAACAAAAGCGTGACAATCTGATAGACTTCAATAAATAATTTAATCCGGTAAAAAAAATACTTGAAGACCTTGTGCGGGTCTAGAGTTATTTTTTAATATCGGAAATGTTGGGGACATTTGTATATTGATAACTTGGTCGATTGAAGTATTCCGATAATCAAAAGAGGGTCCTATAAATTAGTTAAACAACAAGAGATTTCGAACAAATTATTTCTGACTCCAGAGGTATCTAGAAATGGGAACAGATTAAAATAAGAAAACCAGTAGGGTTCTTCACGTGCTTTGTCGTGTAAAAGACATAACGATTATTTTAAGATCTTTGTTTGCAAACATAAGTGATTATAGTATCTTTTGAGTACAGTATCTACTGCCATTATTTCGAAAACAACCACACCAATTGCCTAATTATCCTCAGAAATTTCTAGGCGCTTTGCTCACTTTGTCTAGAAAATGCATGCTTTTCCAAGTTTTGAATGTGCAGAACTTAAAATTTGGCCAAACTAATTGAATTACACTTGAATTCGAAGTTGCTGAAGTATTTAATCAACCATTTATGGCTTAAAAAGGTAGTTGTGACTTGTGTATTTGTCTACGGCTCTCCTAATAAACAAAATTTGCTCCTTTGATGTTTCAACTACGGCTGGAAATTAGAGATTATAATTAATGACTCTTAATCTTTGATGTTGATATTGCAACTTGTTGGAATAATATCCTAAAGAAAGGGTACGTTTTTCTCAACTTCTCCAGTCAAACTACTATGCCAAGATCAATTTAATTGACTAGAAAGGGTACGTTTTTCTCACTTCTATGTGTAGCGTTCGAATCGCAGCAAAAGTCATTTTATTTCCTTCCTTTTCTCTCTCAATATTCACGACCCATTCCATACTAAAAAGTTAACCCGATCAAATTTGATTAAAAGCAGCAGCTTTTCGTGCTCAACAATAACTTTAATGTAACAAACATTTTCTTCCTTCAACTAATGGTCTTATTTAGCCATCGATTAAGAAGAAAATAAAAGCTTTTGACTCCTCTAACCACCTCCAAAACCTAATTCGAGGTGAACAACGTACCGTCTCAAACAAACTACAACACGCAAAATCGACCCTTCTTAATCGTTAAGTAAAGGAAGGTTAGAGTTTGCGCAAGTTACATATTTGGGCAGTCGGTCAAAAAATTATATTTGCTAGCTAAATATACAAAATATATATATAAAAATATGTATCTTATGTATTAATATATAAAAGATATATTTTATCGGTTATTATTTTTTAGAGCGGCAATACTGTATAGTATTTCCTTCTGAGTTTTGGTGTTTACTGGGCTTTGATTGCATCAAAGGGTCAGGCATGGCTTAAATTGGGCCTGAACAGATACAAGCTAATTCCCACGTTAAGGGCCCGTTTGGCCTTAAAAATTTCACTTTTTTGGGAAAACATTTCACTTCTTTTCGGATTTAGTGTTCGACCATAAAAATTTTAAATCACTTGAAGTTGAATTTCGAAATATTTTGGGATTTGAAAAACTCTAAAAACTTGTTTTTCAAAAATCACTTCAAATCACTGACAAAAATTCAAAAACAACTCCAAATTATATTCATATTCAAACACAACTCTAATTTTCAAATAGTATCTTCACTTAAATTTTTTAAAACTTTTTTTCTGAAATTTACAATTCTTATGTCCAAACGCCCACTAAATGTAATCCTAAACTTTGCAAACATATTATTTAGTAAAAGAGTTACTAGTCGAACAACAATTTTTTTTTAAAGTACCAGAATTGGAATTTAAATTATTTTGATATACTTGCAACACTTTATTTATTCTTACCAACTATGTACCTACTTTCTCACAATGCATAAGATGTACATATAGACGTCTTCAAAGTAATACTCATTAGGTTTATGCAGGTAGTATTAATCCATATTTTGAGTTTAATTAATCATCTCCCTCTCTCCATTATCAGCAGAGACTCCTATTAGTGTTAATTAAAAAAAAAATAAGAGCAACTAGATGAAAGTACAGATAATCTCGGATTCCAGAAATATCCAGCAAATTTGAAAAGGTTGAAAGAAGTAAACAAGTAGGGTTCTTCACGTGCTTTGTCGTGTTAAAGACATACTATAACTAATTTTGAGATCTTTTTTTGCAAACTGAAGTTATTATAGTATCTTTGAATACAATGACAGGAGAGCCACTGCATTTTCTTTCGAAAATGACCCTACCAATTTCCTAATTTTGCTCAGAGTTTTGCTCGAGTTGTCTAGAAAATGCATGCCCTTTCCAAAGTTTTGCACGTGAGAAATTAAATTTTGGTAAAAAAGAATATATATGAGTGATCAAATTAAATAATTAAACTTTAATTTGGAGTAATTGCTGAAGCATTTAACTAATCTTTGATGGCTTTATTATGTGTCTTCTTCTGCAAATGTTTATGGTCTATGATCCTACTGCTCAATTCCTACATATGTAAGTGACTTGTGCATTTTGTCTACGGCTCTTCTAGTCAACACAATTTTGGCCTTTGATATTTGAATAAGCTTGGAAACTGGATATTTTCAATAAATGATTTTTTTCTTTGATGTAATTTTTAGCGTTTAGAATGAACAAGGTTTTGGAAAGAAAAATTCGAAGTTTTGGAGATTAACAATCTTGTTTGTTTTAAAGGACGGACTTCTTTGAAAAGTGAAGCAAAATGTTTTAATTAAGAACGCAATAAAATTTGGACCAATAATTCAAACTAAGTATACATGAATAAAATAGTACTAGCAGTAGTACTTAGTAAAAACTTTCACATCTAATGATGTACAATAACTGTCATTAAGGTACTCTCTGCTTTCTTAGAAATATCATTTTTATAGTAGTACTAACCTCGCAACCTTTTAGCTCCCGTTTGAATATAAATCATTTTTACTTTTTTTTCAAAAACAAATTAAGAACATTGTTTGTTCATGAAATTTAATCAGTTTTTGAAGAAAAATTTTCAAAGTTCCCTAAAATGATTTGGGCTAGTTTTGAATTAAAAAATTATATTCACACACAAAACTTTAACATTTTTTCAAGTAATATATATATATATATATATCCAAATACAATTTCAACTTTTAAAAATTATATTTCAATACAACTTTAAAAAAATTAAATTTTAATCAAATGTATGTCCAAACGGTTACTTATTTTAAGGAATCTCGATATCTCGATATTCACATAAGTAGCCCTACTTGTCACACAACTGATAAGGGATTCTATGTGCTTTTGTAAGAAAAGAATTGTTGGGTCATCAAATTGTCATAGCGAATCTATAGAATTTGCTTTTCCAATCCTACATATGCCACACTACTTAATTGACAATTTTTTCCGTCCATTGACTTAAAACGAATGGAAAAAATCTGAGAATAATTTCACAACAATAAAAGAGAATATTTAGAAAAGGGAGTCTGAAATGGACAAAGAAACAGGTAAAAGAAAAGGGAGAATTCCTAAAAAAAGAATCCAACCGTTGAATTATCTCAATTTCGCTACGGAATCGTCGTTTTATTCTATCAAAAAGCTTTGTACACTACGTTGATTATTTTTCGTATCGAACCTAGCTAGTTGTATTCCGGAATCACATTTTAAACACCTCATTTTTTCACTTAAAATACAGAGTTAGCTTATAAGGTACGGGTTCACGTGAACTCAATAATTTTATGTAAATTTTGTATATGTACTAAGAAATACAAAAAAAGTTCTATAATTATTTAATTTCAAGCCTATATATTATTGTATATTACCTTAAATTTGATGTAAAAGAAACTTATAAAATTTAAATCTTAAATTCGCATCCGTTCAATCCAAAAGGGAAAAAAACGAAAAGATCAGAAAAAATCTTTTATAAATGCGTCAAAAAATTGTTTAAGCCCATGACCAAATTGGCCCCAATTGTTGGGGAAGGGCCACCTCTTATCACTCACTAGACATGCTTTTAAAGCACATTTAGAGTTTGATTTTAATTCATTTAGGCATGCACGTATCCTTCACGTTTGACCATTTGGTTTTTGACCCGTGAAATGCTGCAATTTTCTACTCGTCCAATTTGTTAGTTCCATCAAACTGTTTTTAATTAGGTAGGTCTAAACAATTAAAGCGTAAAGTTCAAATGACCAATTTAATTAGAATTTTTACTCAAAAAAAATTTTAACTAATATTTTTTGCTTGCAAGTGTTATATTTGAATTACTTTACAATATTTTGAAATACTCTTTTAATACAAGATATAAACATTTTAAGGAAATATACAGCATTCTTGATAATATATTATTGGAAAAAATTAAAAGTCCCACAATATCCACTTTGTGACTCGAGATTCGAGAACAGCGAGAAGAAGCTTGCTTAAACATATTGGTAATCTTTAACCCAATTTGCCCTTAGCCTCCTATAATTTGAAAAATAAACCTACATAGATCTTTTATGTTTTGTACTTACATTTTGAAGATACGTCTATTTTTGTAACATATCGTATTATCTATTTATCTTGAGGATATTATGGTTCTTTAAATTTACAAAGATTAAGTATTTTTTGTCCAACTGATGAAAAATCCATACTTTCCACTATGATATGTGTTTTTCGTTTTACAAGAATAAAAAAGCAATCCTGATTGAAATCTTCTTTTCCAATTTTAGGTTTTGGAGTTTTTTCCTCCAAAAACTCCAGATAAAAGAAATACTACAAATCACAAAAAAAGCGTATAAATAACAAAATAAATCACGATAAAGGAAAAATGAAAAATGAATGAGGGACCCCGATCACAATTGTTATTAAGCCCCGGGCCATAAAAACACATACAACATTTTCATTAATTTTAAATTATCCATTTGGAAGATCTTTCAATTTAACCGAAGGTGTCCAATGTTTATAAACCCAACGAATCATATGTGCTCAAAGTATAATAACTACTTGAATAGTTCTATACATAAAAGTCACATGACTTCACCTTCTACAAGAAGGTAATACAATTTGACCAACAATTAAGAAATCATTGCAAACAATATTAGAATTGTTATAAGAGTTGTATGAAAAGTCACACTTCACCTTTAAACCATTGCATTTTTTAAAACCGTTCATATTTGAAATTTCACCAAGTAACAATAATTTCCACAAAAGCTACTTCACTCAATTGTTTTACTTCATGCTTACGAGTCAAGTTTAAATTCAATTAGCCCCGTTTGGGACGAATTCTTTTTTATTAATTTCTTCAAAAAAAAAAGATAATAATGTTTGTTCATGAAATTTGATAAGCTCTTGAAAAAAAATTCAAGTTTGAGAAGAAAAAAAACATACTCACAAAACTTTAATTTTTTTTTCGAGTAAAATACATGTCAAAAACACAATTTCAACTTTTAAAAACTGTTTTTTAAAACAACTTCAAGTTTTTCTTTTTAAGTTTTAATTAAATTTATATCAAACGCGAGCTAAAGTGTTCATCGTGTTGATAAGCACTAGCTGTATTGCACGAAAATAGGAGATTAGAAATTACATCTCCACATATCACAGTATAAATAAACCTTGAAGTAAAAATAGTAAGGCTAATTAAACTAAAGAAGACAGCTGAGGATGTCGGAGACATTGAATGCAGATGCACAAAAATTCGAGCGTTCACACGCAAGCAGAACTAAAGAGATTATCTTAAACTCTCTAGTACATATGCCAAATCAGCACAACTGTCTTTGCCACATGGCCACTCCTTTCATTTGCTAACAACAATGACAACTTCTTTCTCCTTTCCGTGTTTTGAATGTCGTGTAAAACGCGTTTTCACTTCACTTTCACCCACTTAAAGAGTAAAACGCCAAAAAGGAACACACAGGAAATGTTTCAGAAAACAACAAAAAATTAGACTACCTATTTGTGGAATAAGCTGACCTAAGCGTGATTCTTGTGTATTTGGCGTAACGGAAAATATGTTTTCAAAGAAAACTAGTACGGCTAATTACTTTTTGGAAAAATATTTGTTGCTGTTTGACTAAATATTCTTTACTTATGAAATTAAACTGAATTTATTATTATTATTATTATTATTGTTGCTGTTTGACTAAATATTGTGAAAAAAAATATTTAAGAAAAATTGATAATGATAAAAGCAATATTGATTAAAACAAGGATATGCACAGAAGTTATGTTTTCCTATTTGTCGGAAAATGTTTCCACTCAATGTCACAGTCAAAACTTTGCATCGACAGCCACGGTCAAAACTTTGCTTTCACCCGTAGTTTTAGATTTTTTATTCACCAAAAATAAAGTACTTTTATTATTTGAAAAAATTTACGATTTGTTCTCCCAATACGTTGGTTATTGTCAATTTTATGATATCTGAAGATATTTCAGCACGGTTTGTAATAATTTGATATTCAATACCATTCTATTTATCGTTTCACTAAAAGTGCCCTTAAATACACTAAATTTTGTTCGACTCTTTACTACGGAGTAGCAATTCTGTTTTTTCAGTATTGCTGTTAAAAACAATCATATATAGATCAATATTTTCACTCTTACACTCTTGAACTTCATCATCCCCGTTCAAAGCGGAGGAAATTGTTTACCCTTAAAATTGAATAACAATTGAAATTGTAAGTGATTTTAAGGATACGTGATCTAACTTGATACAAAACGATAAGTTAGACTGCAATTGAAATAAGTAATGGAAAAGTAAATGTAAACCACGCGAATTGAATAGTCTTAGCCTCGGAGAATTAATCACCCTCGAACCAGGTACTTCGATCGATATCAAAACAGAAGAAATGAAAACTTAAAAAGAATAATAATATATTGCTTTGGAATGTGTGTTGTCATGTGTTCAATGAATTATTAGACCCTCCTTTATATAGTAGTGGAGTTCAACTTTAGATATAATTCTATAAAAGGTAAAAAAATCCCTTGATTTGTTGATTGCCGGTTCCTTATTGATACGTGCCGAGATTCCCGCCGCAATATCCGACCGGTCGCGGATATTTCGGTCTTCTGTTGGTCATATTAGCAATGTTTCTTCGAGCTCGATCAGGGCTAAGGTCGACTCCGGGATTACAGACTCAATGTTCTCGACGGCAGGCGTTATGACTCCGGGTTCTAGCTCGGTGGGACTTGAGGTCGATCTTCAATCTTTGGATGTCATGTTCCTATCCTGCCATGTCGTAGGGGAGTTCGATTTCGACCGTACACAGATAGTCCCCTCGTTTTTCGGAGAGTAGACGATGAGAAACGATACGACCTTTTGATTCTTTCTTTGGCACCATACGACAGAAACGACAAAACAGTCGAAATGTCTCGTCAGTCAAGTGTTAATGGCATTAAATGCTCGTAGTTGCTGGTCGGCCATTCCTAGATGTGAATCATCGCTGGAAAACTATAAATACCCCCTCATTTGTTCATTCAAACTTTACATTCAAACCTTCTGCTCTCGTTCCTAAGAAATTTCAATACTTCCAATCACCTATATTCTGGTTACTTTGAGATCTTTTATAAGAACTCTCATTCGTCTTTTTCTCAAACTGCCAAGTGTACTCTTTTAACTTCCTCTTTTTCCTTATTTCCTCTCTATGAAGAAATGGCAAAAACTTCCTAAAACGTTCCCCAAAAAGAAACTCCTTCTACCTCGAGGCCGGCTACCGAAGAGACCGCTTCACATACTTTTGCTGAGGAACCAGCACTAGAACCTCCTCTAAAAAGGTTCATCTCGGGGGGATGTCCGGTCAATGTTGATTTTAAAGTCGAAAAGCCATCCTCCGTACATGGCCGGTGTGAGGAGGTCTCAAGGTATATCTGCTCGATCACCGAGGATGTTCTTTCCGAAGTCAAGAAGGAATGTAATTGGGTTGACAAGCATGTGGTGGTTCCCGAACCTAACGAAGCCATCACCACCCACGTCGAGGGATTTTTAAGTGTTTACACTTATCCCTTTACGTTGGGCCCCTTGGACCCGGTTATCATCCGTTTTTGCAAGAGATATGAGGTAAACTTTGGTCAAATTCACCTTTCTTTCTGGAGGATAGTAATCCTTCCCCGTTTCTTCGTAAGCAAGATCGAAGGGTGTCCTTTCACCATCGACCATCTCATGCGTCTATACAGTCCCCGACTCTACCGGGGGGACTGATCAAGCTCGTCTGTCGGGCCAGCAAAGCCCCATTCTCGAGTATCGATAAAGATCGGGACTAAGGTTGGCCAGGCCATTTCGTCCGAGTGAGGACCTCGGACTTGATCCCAGCCAAGCACATGTCATTCCCTGATAAGTGGAACACGTCACATAAGTATAATTTTCATTTCCAAGATTCAATTTATTGCCTTTTCCCTTTCTTCTTATCGGTGTTCTGTGATGGTGCAGTTGTCGCTCGTGCCCCGAATGCAATTCCTCGACTCAAGGAGTGGGTCGAGGGCAGCGTACTACAAAGGTATTATTCCGAGCGCTCGTGGCGTGAACTTTTAAAGGGCTGATGGGAGGCTCGTTTCCATGGTGAGATCTTTTTCATGAGTAATATTTGGTTTTCCTTATACATCATTAAATTCTCACTTGTTTTGTTTCCTTTTGCAGGTTTATCCAAGGATGTCCAAATAAAGCCCCCATCTCGTAGCGATGATGTCCCCACCCGAGTCCCTTGCCCCGAGACAGGGTGAAGATAAAAGAAAAAAGGGCCTGAGTTCTCTGAGCTCGGAGAAGAAAAAGTCAAAGAGACGGTGGGTGCGTAAATCCAAGAAAAGCACCAGCGTGCGAGCACCACCATCGGCTTCTCTCTATCGGCTGAGGGATGAACCCGAAGTAGAACAAGAGGAAGAAGCCTTCAATCTGGTGGCCTGAGTGACGACACGACTCGAAGGGCAAGGGGTCTCCGAACCGGAAGGAGACGATGTCGATCTTCATCGAGCTAGGGAGGTCGAGGAGGAGGGCAAGATCGAAGCTTCCCGGGACGTGAGTAGTGCGCCGAAAGAAGCACTCGATGTGATAGAGATCACCGGGTCACCTTCGTTCACTGAGTCCAGGTATAATGAGGCTTAGACGGTGAAAAAATGTCCCAACGAGGGGGTTCTCAGAGCGAACGACCCCTTCCATGACTTTTTCGATGGAGTGGACTCTACGACCATACAGGACATCACTAGGTTGGGTGATTTAGAAATACCGAAGAAGAGCCCATCTTTAGGAGCAAGCGGACCTTCCTCGAGCCCCAAAATTAGTCAATCGATTCCCAACCCCAAGTGTGAATCCTGGCCGGAAGCGATCCATCACTATCTCCTTTCCGGAAGATGCTCGCGTCCTCTCCGCCCTCGTAGAGGTGGCCAGTTATCTTCGGTGTCTGACAACTGAGGATGATCAGGTCAATATGAATGAGGTGGATGCACCTTGTCTGTTCAACGAAGCACAACAGGCGTTAAACCAGGTAACTTTAGATATTCTTCAATGGTTTTCTATTTGTACGTAGGCTATTTTGCAGATAACATTTTCTTTTTGTGCTTGTAGGCCTCGGAGCTTCACCACAAGACTTTTCTCTGATACCGAGACGAGCTGAAACAGCTCAAGATCGAAGTCTGAGGGCTCACTGAGAAGAAGGATTCCTACAAACTTCTCGGTGAGCAGCGTGAAAGGGAGGCCAAGAGCCTCCGAGCTGAGCTCGAGGTGGCTCAGAAGGAGCATGCCGATCTGGACGAGCAGGTAAAGATATTTGAGGTTAGCAATGAAAAGATAGGCTTGGTAACTAACAATCAAAATTCGCATGTCCAACAGAAAATCGACCAGATTGCTCAACTTCGAGTTGAGATGGACGTTGTCTAGGCCGAGACCGACAAATAGAGGGGCGGGATGGATCGTATGGCCTTAGAAAAGGAGGCTGCTCAGGTGCAACTTATTTCGACTGAGGTCCAGCTTCGATCAGCAAAGGAAAAGACCGAGGTGTATGCCAAAAAGGTCGAAGAGCTCTAGTCTCGCCTAAGTTCGGCTGCCTCCGATCGAAAAAGTATGGCCAAGGAACTTGAAACGGCCAAGTCAGTGGCGGCGGTGGTTAAAGCCGACGCCGACGAGATGGTGGCCCAATATAAGGCCGATGTCGAGGCAGCCTGTCACGACCCAATTCTATTTTAGGTCGTGATGGCGCCCAGCACCATTGCTAGGAAATCCAACCTTAAGCAATCTAGTGATTTCCCATTTCAATAAATTTTTCAAGTAAATAAATTTCCTTAATTTAAAAGATTTAATAAATAACTTATTTAGAATAATTAAAACAGAAGCAGCTAAATGCAGTCTTAACCGTAGAAATAAAGCCAAAACTATAAGTCTACTACTGTGTGCCAAGACCTGATATCACAAGTGTATGTGCTACTAGTAGAATATACAAAAGAGTACTATACAGTTGTCTGAAAAAAAATAGACAGAGAAATAAGGCAAAAAGAAGACTTCGCTTGCTGCAGAACGGGCTCGGAAGACAGCTCACCGTAAAGTCTCACAATAGTAATCAAGCGTGCGCGCCAGACTCATATCCAGAAGTACCTACCTCAGATCCTGCACATCAAGCGCAGAAGTGTAGCGTGAGTACATAAACAATATGTACCCAGCAAGTATCCAGTCTAACCTCGAAGTAGTGACGAGGGGTCGACTTTGACACTTACTATGGGCTAAAAATAATAGGCCAAAATTTACAAATAAGCATGGATTTAGTGAATAATACTGAAACTTAATAACAGGAAATAATAAATAATTCTTTCACAAGTACTAAGTCCTGAATTTATTTTCATCATTTAACAATTTATATCTCAAGCCAATGAAGCAATATCAATTATAAATGATTCCAAAGATGTATCATGCGCAAATTATAGGGAGATCGTACGGTCCGATCCAACATAAATATTTAAACTGTGTACTGCCGAGGGTCGAACGGCTCAAACCATAGATGCATCTATCTGCTATCGAGGCATTCGGCCCGCTCCACAAAGAAAAATATTTTAAAGAAACACAAATTCTCAATAACAGTCAAGTGTTCCATTCACAACTTCAAGTAAGTGAAATTTAACCTTTTAAAAATTCCTTTATAGGTTTCTAATGTAACTTAAGCAATTAAATTAACATTTAAGGGTGCAAACATCTCAAGTATAGCATGATATGGGTCCTAGACTACCCGAAAAATAAAAGCATAATTAGTAGCTACGTACGGACTCTCGTCACCTCGTGCGTACGTAGCCCCCACAAATAGAAACACATGTTAATCAATTCACCTATGGGGATAATTCCCTCTTACAAGGTTAGAAAAGAGACTTACCCCGTCTCAAAGCCTACTTTCCGGTTCAAAATTGTGCTCAAACCCTCAATTTGGTGCCAAACGACTCGAAACTAGTCAATGTTATATAAAATGATCAAATACATGTTCCAAAGTTCATATCTTACCTATCAAAGTGATTTCCCAAGCTTATTTGAAAAATTCCTAAGAAGTGTAATAATTGGGCAAAATGCCTAAGTCCCGTATTTAAAACAACCTCACTGCCTAGCGAATCTCGCACCTGCGAGACCACTGTCGCACCTATGGTGCCGCTTCTGTGGAGGAAATATCGCAGGTGCGGTCCTCCCGTAGCTGGCCAACGTTCGCATCTGCGGAGCTAGAGCCGCTCATGCGACCTTCGACGCGCGCCTGCGGACATAACCGCTTTTGCGGTTTCCCCAATCGCACATGCGCGTTCGCAGGTGCGCAAACTCACACGCATCTGCGGTCTATGGCCAAATGCTCCCAGCCGCTTCTGCGACATGAACCATGCATCTCCGGGCTCGTACCTGCGGCCCAAGGCTTGCAAGTGCGGTTACACCAGAACTGGTGCAACCAGCACCTCTTTTTAGTTTCAAACTCAATCTGCGCATCGTCCGAACGGCATCTAGGGCCCCCGAGGCCCCGTCCAAACATACCAATAAGTTTGAAATCATAAAACGAACTCGCTCGAACTCTCGGAATGTACAAAACAACATCAAAACTAAGAATCACACCCCAAACCAATTGAATCGAAATATGAACTTCAAGTTTTTTAATTTACTCCAAACGCTCCAAAACGTACTTAAACTATTCGGAATGTCACCAAATTTTGCTTGTAAGTCTTAAATGATGTTACAGAACTATTCCAGGTCTAGGAATTCCATTTGGACCTTGATAACACCAAAACCTACTTCAAATCAAATTTAAAGAACTTCAAAAACCTTCAAAGAACCAACTTTCACTATTAGGCGCTGAAATGCTCCCGGGTCATCCAAAACTCAATCCGAACATACGTCCAAGTCCAAAATCAATATACGAACCTATTGGAACCGGCAAATCTTGATTCCGAGGTTGTTTACTCAAAACATTAACAGAAGTCAAACTTAGCCTTTTTAGCCAACCTTAAGGAACCAAGTGTTCCAATTTCAACTAGAACCCTTCCAAATCCCGAACTAACTATCCACGCAAGCCATAAAATAGTAGAAGCACGTACGGAGAATCTTATTTAGATGAACAAGATTCTAAAAAGTAAAACGATCGGTCGGATCGTTACACGGCCCAGGACCGCTTGAAAGTTATCTTTGAATACGAGAAGCGGCAGTCATGAAAAGAGGCCCTCAAGGAGATTCATGCTCGGGGTTTTGATCTATCGGCCGAGATCGAGACCGCTAAAGGGCTCGAGGCCAAGAAGTTGGCCTACCCAGAAGAAAAAAATGAGACTTTGAGGGTTCCGATAGAATCGAGGGAGAAGAAGACCATGTTGTTTAGATGCCTTTATAAAAGAAGTTTATTTTTTTTTGTTTTTTATACTTGTGTACTTTTGTATTTTTGTTAGGGCCATTTGTTTTTTATACTTGTGTACTTTCGACCGGCATTCCGAACCGGCATATGATGTGGTCCCAAATGAAATCGATGACTTCCTTCTCTCTAACCTTTTCGTATGCCTCGGCTTCTACCCACTTAGAAAAATAGTCAGTCATAAACAATATAAATTGTGCCTTACCGGGTGCCCACGGAAGGGGGCCAACGATATCCATTCCCCACTTCATGAACGACCATGGTGACAAAACCGAATGCAGCATATCCCCGGGCTGATAAATCATCGTAGCGTGTCTCTTACATTCATCACATTTTTGTACGAACTCCTTCGCGTCCTTTTCCATATCGATCCAGTAATAGCCATCTCTGATCACTTTTCGGACCAATGATTCGGCGCCTAAATGATTTCCACAGGTGACTTCGTGGATTTATCTCAAAACGTACTCGGTGTCCCCTGGTCCTAGACTTATCGCGAGTGGCCCATCGAATGTTCTTCTGAATATGGTCCCATCTTCGGTCAGGCTAAATCGGGCTGCCTTTGTACGTAGGGCGCTCGATTCCGTTGGATTCAACGATAGTTTTCCAGTCTTCAGGTATTATATATTTTTATTTATCCAGTCCCAAGTTAGGCTCCTTGAGTTAATATCGGCATGACCATCTTCCACTACTGATATCATAAGTTGCACGACTGCCCCCGAGTTGAACTCGTCGTCCTCGACCGATGACCCTAGGTTAGCGAGGGCATCAGCCTCACTGTTTTGATCCCGAGGTACATGTTACAAAGTCCATTCTTTGGAGCAGCGGTGGGCTCGATTGATACTGCTTGAGTTCCTCTAAGACCTGTTGGAACTCCGGGGTCCATGAGAAGTTATTCTTCTTCTTCAATAGTGTAAAGAACCGGTGGCTCTTGTCGGAAGACCTCGAGATAAATCGCCCCAGGGTGGCTACGCGCCCGATTAATCTTTGCACGACCATCATGTTGTCCACAATAGTGATATCTTTAATGGCTTTGATCTTGTCATGGTTGATCTCGATTCCCCGATTGGATACAATGAATCTGAGGAATTTACCTGACCCAACTTCAAACACACATTTCTTCGGGTTCAACTTCATATTGTATTTCTTGAATATGCTGAAGGTTTCCTGCAAATGTTTTAAATGGTCCTATTTTTGCAGGGACTTAACCAACATATAGTCAATATAAACCTTTATTGATTTTCCTATTTGTTTCTCGAACATCTGATTTACTAGGCGTTGATAAGTGGCACCAGTATTTTTTAACCCTAATGGTATCACGTTATAGAAGTAGGTGTCGTATTTAATGATGAAAGAGGTTTTTTCCTGGTCACCCGGGTCCATCCATATTTGGTTATACCCGGAGTAGGGATCGATAAAACTGAGTATCCCGTGACTGACTTTGGCATCAATCATGCGATCGATGTTGGACAAAGGGAAAGAGTCCTTGGGACATACCTTATTCACATCCTTATAGTCTACACACATTCTTAATTTATTCCCCTTTTTAGGGACTACCACTACGTTCGCCAACAAATCCGGATATTTAACCTCCCGAATGGAACCTATTTTAAGGAGTTTAGATACCTCGTTCTTGATGAAAGCATGTTTGATCTCTGACTCAGATCTCCTCTTCTGCTTCACCGGATGGGACTTCGGGTCGAGGCTTAGCTTATGAGTGATTATTTCTAGCGGGATCCCTGTCATGTCAAGGTGGGACCAAGTGAAACAATTTATGTTAGTCATAAGAAACCGAATAAGTTTTTTTCTGAGCTCGGGATTTAACCCCGTGCCCAGGTATACCTTTCGACCGGGTAGATATTCGACCAATATGACCTGTTCCAGCTCCTCGATCGTCGATTTAGTGACATCGGAATCATCGGGGGCTATAAAAGACCTGGGTATCCCGTAATCATAATCATCGTCTTCATCAGTCCCCGGTTTCTCCGGTTGGGTCGGAGCTGATGTCAGTAATTGCTATTTAGTTTCTGGCTTTGTGACCGAACTCGGCCCTTTTGTTGTTGCAAGTGTAGATATCGGAATCGCCTCTTCGACCGCAAATATCCCCTTTGCGGATGGCTGTTCTCCGTAGATTGTTTTAATTCCGCCCGATTTTGGGAATTTTAACACTTGGTAAAGAGTTGGGGGTACTGCTCTCATGTTGTGGATCCATGGCCTTCCGAACAACGCGTTGTACCTCATGTCCCCTTTGATCACATAAAACTTAGCTTTCTGAATGGTCCCGGTGGTGTGCTCGATGTTGAATAATCGGGCTACTTCCTCTCTCAACTGTCGGCAATCCTCCGTTCTGTGGCCGTGAGTGTCGTGAAATTTACATATCTGGTTAGGATCCCTTTGGGTTGGATCGAATTATAGAGGTCGAAGCCATTTGGTATCTTTGATGCATCCGATAGCTGATACAATGGCGGCAACATCGACATTAAAGTTGTATTCCGATAACCTCGGTGCTTCTTTAGGCCCGATGGACCTGTCGAAGCTGATTTTTGCTCATGAGTCCCCGGTTGCTCTAACCTCTGTCACTTCTCCTTTCGTTTATAATAGAGTTTCGCCCTGACCCACTGCTTCTTCAGTATCTGTTATACAATTGGTACTGATCCCTGGTTGGTCTTGGTTCACGATCAATGTCTTTCTTGACTCTGTCGACGTTCCTGACGGTATAAATAGACCCCGAAGGGGACCCGAGTTGATAATCTTCCACTATGAACTTCGATTGATACCGATTATGCACGTCGACCCAGGTAACGGCGGATATTCTATCAAGTTTTGTTTCAACAGTTGTGAAGCCACCGAGCTTCGAATATTGAGCCCTTGGGTGAAAGCCTAAACGGCCCAATCATCAGCGACATATGACAGGTCCATTCGTTCTATTTGAAACCGGTACACGAACTCTCTGAGCATCTCGTTATCCTTCTGTTTTACTTTGAAAATATCAGATTTCCTGGTCTCGACCTTGATGGACCCGGCGTGTGCTTTCACGAAAGAATCCGCAAGCATAGCAAATGAATCAATAGAATTAGGAAGCATGTTGTGATACCATATCATAGCCCCTTTTGACAGGGTCTCTCCGAATTATTTCAACTGGATAGACTCGATCTCATCATCCTTCAAGTCGTTTCCTTTGATGGCACATGTGTAAGAGGTTACATGCTCATTTAGGTCGGTCGTTCCATTATACTTGGCAATCTCGGGCATGCGGAATTTTTTTGGGATCGGCTTCGGAGCCGTGCTTGGAGGAAAAGATTTTTGTACGAACTCCTTGGAATTTAGGCCTTTCAATAGTGGCGGTGCTTCTGGGATTTGGTCTGCCATGGAATTGTAGGTTTCCACATTTTTGTCATTATATTTGATTTTCTTCTCCCCCCGATTCTATTCATTTTGTTAACTCTTCGAGCATCTTTATGATCTCGGGGTTAGCCCCTGATTCATGTTCAGTTGACCTTTCTGTGACCGGTTCATCCCTGCGGGTGACTTCGCGGGATGGATCGGGTTCGACCATGCTCTGTGCATGGCTTTGTTTCTGTAACTGAGCTATCGCCGCATGTTGAGCCTGCAGCATTTCGAAGATCACCCGTAAACTGATCCCATCTCCTCCAATATTTTGTGTGTTTTGAGTTGCCGATCGGGCTCCACTACGAACACTATTCGCGGGGTCGGTAGGTAAGTTTGCGTCGATAGCCACATGTGAATTAGCGTCAATCGAACCCGCGTCCAGAATTCCGTTGGGATCAACGGGCGGTATCTCATCACGGGGCGTTATGTTGTTATTTTCACCGTGATGGCCGGATTCATTGTCAACATGTAGGGGTGTTGATTGAGAGTTCAACATCTTGAGTTTTAACCTGAAATTAGAGACACCTCAAAGAATAAGTGTGAAGTAGAGTGTGTTATGGAGATTTGTATCAAATTACCATTATTATCCTTAGCCCAACTTTGGGCGTCAAACTGTTTACCCTCAAAATCAGATAACAATTGAATTTGTAAGTGATTTTAAGGATACGTGATCTAACTTGATACAAAATGATAAATTAGATTGCAATTGAAATAAGTAATGAAAAAGTAAATGCAAAACACGCGAATTGAACAGTCTTAACCCTGGAGAATTAATCACCCTCGAACCAGCTACTTCGATCGATATCAATACACAAGAAATGAAAACTTAAAAAGAATAATAATATATTACTTTGGAATGCGTGTTGTCACGTGTTCAATGAATTATGAGGCCCCCCTTTATATAGTAGAGGGGATCTACTTTAGGTATCTATAAAAGGTAAAAAAAATCTCTTGATTTGCTGATTGCCGGTTCCTTATTGATACGTGCCGAGATTCCCGCCGCAATATCCGACCGGCCACGGATATTTCGGTCTTTTGTTGGTCATACTAGCAACGTTTCTTCGAACTCGATCGGGGCTAAGGTCGACTCCGGGATTACGGACTCAATGTTCTCGAAGACAGGCGTTATGATCCCGGGTTCTAGCTCGATGGGGCTCGAGGTCGATCTTCAGTCTTTGGTTGTCATGTTCCTATCCTGCCATGTCATAGGCGAGCTCGATTTCGACCGTACACAGAAATAATGTCATAGGTCACAAGAAAATCTCTTGAATTGGACTGCATAGTTTAACCATGTTTATGCTTTTGCTAATGCTACATTGACATTATGAATTGTAATAGAGGTTTCTTAAGATTAGGACTAATTATCACTCTACTTGTAATTTAAATATCATCTGCTCATGTACCATTTCAAGAGAAATATATAATCTAGCGTGAAGATTGGTATATCTGTCAACTAGCATCCAAAACTATTGCCTCAAGTAACTTGAACTTGTTAGCCTAAGATTTATTATATTATTCTAATATAATGTACAATTAATGTGAAAATATTCTTTTGCAAAGAAGCGTTTATTCGATTGTAACCAAATATGGTTACGAAATTATTGTAAAATGAGGAAATACATGCATGCACTCTGAAGTTTTCTTTTTTGACATTTACTATATATCTCATATGTTTTTAATATTCTCTTTTATTTCAATTTTTATAACAACAGTAGCATGACTGAACTTCCAACATTTTGTCATACCGCTTTGCCTCAACGGGTCAAAAAGTTGATATTTTTTTGTAGTCCAGGAATAAAAGTTGAAAACTCTGAGCTTTTACTTTCAAAGTTCACTTTATTTAGCATCACGTTCTGATGAACGAAATCCATAGCCAAAAGAAAAAAAATACAAAGAAACAAACAAAACAATACGTTTTGTTCTTCTTGTTGGTTACAGACTTGTTCTAGTTAATCGTTTTCACTTTAATAAACGAACAGAAAGTTTAAAGCCATTTGTCGCCCAACCCCTAGCTCCCAACGATAATCAAGCACCGCAACTCCTAGGCAACCTCGGCCCCCCGTGACTCTAGTATGAATTTTTTTTATTTATATTAAATTAATGATTACATTTATCGTGTATTTAAATTTGTATTATTTAATCATGTTTAAATGATACTATATAGTTCCACCTTAATTTGTAAGTTTTAATCTTATATAAATCTTTTAGTTAATTAGTATAAACATTTGTACGAGTAAATATTTTCTCTCTGATACTCTACCTAGTCCTCTTATATTTTGTGATTCTTCATTTAGTTGGTGAGTTTACAGTGGCGGACCCAGGATTTTGTGCAAGCGGGTTCAATCTTAGAAGTATATAAATTTAGTAGTAAAATAGTAGTTATCAAGTGAGTTCAAATAAAATATTTATGCAAAATTTACACAACTTTAATCCTAATTTATACATATACACATTATTATTTTTTTGTGAAGCGGGTTCAGTTGAACCCGCTATCCACCACTTGGGTCCGCCACTGTTAGTTTACGTGGTTGGAGGCAGGGGCAGGGACGGATATAGCTCTATAGTGATAACTTTCGACACGGAACACATAACTTTCGACAGGGACATACTATAGAGTCTATACCAACAAGTTCAATTGAACCCATAATTTTCGACACGAAACATAAATTTATGGCAAAAGTGATCATTAAAATCGCAACAAATAACTTATAACTTTAAGAATATAATAAGTTCAATACTAAAAACCTTAAATATTGAACCCATAGAGTTTGCATCCTGAATCCGACTCTAGTTGTGGGGATAATGTTCATCTCTGTCTAAACTTAACCCTCGTGACTCCTTTTAATTTAGTTGTGGAATAAATAATTTAAACAGAATGACGAGGAAAACTGCAGAAAGGATTGTGAGAAAACGAGTAAAGCAATGACAGACAATAGATGCCAGATAAGTTAATCCCTTTAATAGGAGGACCAAAAATAAAACTTAGAATTTTAAAGTTAACTAAGACCATCTCCGACCTTACACTAAATACACCAAATCCTATTTTGCTGTAATATTTGATGTTTTGATGTTATAACCCAACACCCATTCTTACACCATTTTGGTGTGTGAATAATATTACACCAAATAATTTGGTGCAAGACCATCTCCAACTCAAAGCTATTTTTGTCGCCAAATGCTATTTTGGTGTAAGACTTGGTGTTTTGATGCTCCAACCCAACACCATTTCTTACATTATTTTGGTGTGTGAATAGTGTTACAACACTATTCATCAATATTTTATTATTATCTTTTATTATATAACACTTTTAATTTAACATATTATAAATTTTGTAATTACTTATACTTTTTATGTAATATCTTTATAATATTAATTTTATATTTTAATTTTGGTGTATAATTTTTATAAATTAATTTTCGTATATTTTATTTTTATATAAAATTGTACGTTAATTTTATTATAACAAAAATATATAACCATCAACAAAATGAAAAGGGCAAAGGTGAAATAAAATATGTTGTACATAAATAACACATTGTTCATTAAATAACAGAAAAATAAATATTTAATACAGTAACGACTGACATAGATTAAAATTAAAAATGCATTAAATAATTTATATTATTTACAAAAAATTGGTACAAAATAATTTTATATTAAATGATTATATAATAAAGAAATATGAATTATATGGGATGAATATGTAAAAAAATAAAAAATAAAGGATTTGTTTTATGAAATAGAAAAATAATTTTAAATAAAAGAAAATAATATAATATAGAAGAGATAGAAGAATATAAAAGGAATATTCTTTTTTTGGTGTAAAACATAGTGTAATGGATTGGAGTTAATTTGCATCATTTTGGTGTAAAACAATAGTGCAAGGGTTGGAGATTCCCTAACACTATTCATCAACACCATCACTATTCATTGATATTTTATTATTATTTTTTACTATATACTCGCACTTTTAATTTAACATATTATAAATTTTACTTTTTTCTATTTAAGTCCCTAATATACCTAACTATTTTTTATGTAATATCTTTATAATTTTGGTATAATAATTGCTTAAAATATATATTATTTAAAAATTTATGGTATAAAATAATTTTACTTTAAATGGTTATATAATAAAGGAATATGAATTATATGGGATGAATATGTAAAAAGGAAAAAAAAGATTTGTTTTATGAAATAAAAAATAAAATTTAAATGAGAGAAAATAATATATAATATAGAAGAGAGAGAAGAATATAAGGGATATTCTTTTTTGGTGTAAACAATAGTGTAATGGGTTGAAGTTAATTTACATCATTTTGTATAGAAAACAGTGCTTAAGGTTAGAGATGCCCTAAATACTGGAATCCAATTACTATCTATTAAATTATTCTTGTTTTGGCAACGTAGTAACTTCGTATAGTTTGTGCCCGAGATATGACAAGTCAAATGATTTTTCTATTAGAAAACATAAGAATAGATGCAGTGACTTTTTTTACCTAATCTATTTCTCGTGATAGATATGAAATCTTCGCAATCACAAAAGATTGGCAAACAAGCTGCGTGCACAAGTATGACGGCTCAGAATTTAAGATGGGTTGGTTTGCCTAAATAATAATTAACTTATACAATACGTAGAAAAACCACAAGACATGCCCCGAGTTTGGTTCTAGTATTAAACTTGAAGAATGATAAAAATCTGAATAAATTCATCCAATCTGACTGAAAATTCGGTCAACTAACTCAACCACGCTCAACTCTTCAACTCAGGTTTGCGGCTCCCTATTTTTCCTTCACATTTTTGGTTAGAAACAACTTTCACTCTTTTAAAGAATTCTCAGAATAGATTAAGAAGGTGTTTGGGTGTATATAATTTAAGCTGATCGAATCAGCGTATAAACACATTTGACTTATTAGCAAAAAACAACATTTGACTTATTTTTGTGTTTGTAATAACAAAAATATTTATAAGGCATCGAATTTGGATAAGTTTGTATTTGCTTATCGATCCCAACTTATAATTTTTAACTGGGTCGGCTGAAGGGCCAGGCAAATAAATCATTTGCTTTAGCCCCCGAGCTATCGAGGACCCCAAAATTTCTATGTAGTATAATTTTATAGCTTAATTTCATATTTTATTTCATGTTTTGAAAGTTTTAAAGCATTGAAGTAAACAAAAAAAGCTGATTCATTTTGATATCAACCACTCTTTTCGTCTCAATTTATGTGATAATGTTCTGTTTTCGAGAGTTAAATGAATTATTTTTTATTCTATTTATTTATATACTTTTTAATTATTTTAAATAATTAAGTATTGTGACTTATAGTACTTTTATGTAGTTTTTAAATATGTAAATTATTTTTAAAATCTTAAAGATTCTATATATAAATGCACAGTCAAAATTAAGAAGTTTAAATCTCAAAAAATAAAAATTATCACATAAATTTAGGCACAAGGAATTTTAAATTATAACTTGTAGAATAAGATTCTATTGTTATAAAATTTTATTATCTTTCAACATGATATCCTCTATATAGTATATTAATTTTTTTGTTATACACTAGCTAGAATTTAAAATATCAGTTTGAGAAAATGAATTGATCAAAAGTCAAAAAAGCAAAAGAGATTAATTGAAACTTTGATATAATCTCATAAAAGTGCTCTTGATAAATTTTTAACAAATAAAAAACTAAATTAATAAATATCCGAGAGTTTGTTTTAGAAAAAAAGGACTATTAGAAAGAATTTGATTATAAAAGATTAATTAATAACTTTGAATTTCAAAAAAAAACAAAGTTTAAGGCCTCATAAATAATTTGGCTTTAGGCCACTATTGTAGTTGAGTCCCCCCTGTTTTTAAGCTGGCATCTCAAAAATTCCATAAACTTAGAATCACATAGATATCAAAAAAATCAAATAATGTCTTTCTCAAAACCGAAGTGATCAAGATGTGGTCGGATACTTCTTGACAATTAAATACTTCAAAAAAGATCCATGACATCCTTTCATGGACAACAAATACTTTCCAAGGAGGTCTTCATACCATCATATGTTTGAGAAAACATATTACTCTAGTTCGCGAATCACGAAGAACAGTCCGAAGAAAAGAATCAAGGGAATAAACAAAGACTCACATATCAATAAAATTATTTTTAAAAAAAAGTGACAATGCAAAATTTTTGGTTTGACATAAATTTTTGCTATGTTATTGCTAGTACTTTTTGGTAATCTTCTAAACGCTCTTCCAAAACAAAACTCCTAATTCCTTCTCTATTTGAAGATATCCTATAAGAAAATTCTAAATAATTGTAGAGATATTTTATTAATTATAATATAAAGTATCAACCAAATACATCAATTACTTATCATTAGTGTTATTACTTTTTATTTCTACCCAAATATGTAAGTGCAATTATTTCAAATTGCATTCAACACTTAAAAGTGCTTTTTAAGAATTAGACTTATTCTCAATCAATAGAGACAAAAGAGCTTTAAGAGGTTTTGAAGGAACGATCTAAACACATTTTTGGTTATCAAGAAGCTTATTGAGAAAACGTAATTAAAAATCTTCCAAAAGATTCTTTCCTAAATCATCCAAACACTACATTTTCAATGGTAGAAATTTGAGAAGCAAAATGCGACAAGGTGTGACAACTATATGTGTGTATATAAATGAACCTAATTTATATGACTTTTTAATATTATTTCGAAACGTTCTAAAAATATTGGATAATATTTTGCTATACTATCAGTTCATAAAGTTTTCACAATTTTCAGAAGTTCAAAAGTATTAATTATATTTTTAAACTTGGACATTATACTTCTTACTCAAATATTATTAATTTATATGATACTTTTTTTATTTGAGATGTGTGATAGGATTTTGCTGATAATATCATCTCTTGTAATTTTCTACAATTTACAGAAATTCAATAAATATTCGGCAAAGGGCTAAATATATCCTCTACTTTCGAAAATGGTCTAAAAATACCCCTCGTTATACTATTGAGTTATCTATAACCCTGCAGTCATACTTTGGGTTCAAATATGTCCCTCATTTAAACGGAGGGACACGTGTCATCGTCTTGTTAGTCAATTCTAAATATCTCCTAATTAATTAAAAAGATATATTATAAATACCCAAAAAATAATTTTTTAAAGCAATTTTTTTTTGTAAAAACTGAAAAAAACTGAAATTATTTTTACTAAAAACTAAAAAAATAAAAATATTGTTTTTTCAGTTTTTACAAAAAAACTGCTTTAGAAAAAACTGAAAAATATTTTCTAAAATAATATTTTTGTAAAAACTGAAAAAATAAAGCTGAAAATCAATTTTTTTTGTAAAACCTGGAAAAAAATAAATTGTTTTACTCAAAAATGAAAAAATAAAATATTGTTTTTCCAGTTTTTACACAAAAACTGCTTTAAAAAAAACTGAAAAATACTTTCTAAAATAATATTTTTGTAAAAACTGAAAAAAAAACTAAAAAGCAATTTTCTAAAGCAATATTTTTGTAAAAACTGAAAAAAAAACTAAAAAGCAATTTTCTAAAGCAATATTTTTGTAAAAACTGAAAAAATAAATATTTACTTTTTTTCAGTTTTTAGTTAAAAATATTTCAGTTTTTTCCAGTTTTTAATTACTTTAGAAAATTGCTTTTCAGTTTTTACAAAAATATTATTTTATATTTTAATCACAATATTATTTTTATATTTTATTGATCGTATTCTAATTTTCAAAATCATTTAATGAAATTTTGAACTTGGACATTTTCTTAATCAGAATATTATTTTTACTATTTTTCTCTTATGATAGGAGTTGGAACAATAGTGGTTGGAGGATAGAATCCCCCAGGTTGTGGGCACGAGTACCGTAGGGGATTGCATCCAGGTAATGGCGCCGCAAATAAATGGAGTTTGAAGCACGCGCAGCTGTCCACGTGGGAGAAAATCCCTTTGCACGTAGCACACACCTATTCTACGCCGCTACCTCCGCCGCAACCCACCCATAGCTTCTAAAGTCATTAAAAGTTCGGCAAGGACCCAAATATACCCCCTCTGTCATTAAAAATGTTCTAATAATACTCATCATTATACTATTGAGTTATCTATACCCCTGCAGTCATATTCGGGGTTCAAATATACCCCAAATTTAAACGGAGGGATACGTGTCATCGTTTTGTTGATCAATTTTAAATATCTCCTAATTAATTAAAAATACCCATTATCCATACTCGAAAAATAATTTTTTTTTGTAAAAATTGGAAAATATATTTTTACTAAAAACTTAAAAAACAGTTTTTACAAAACAATTGCTTTAAAAAAATGAAATAAAATAATATTTTTGTTAAAACTAAAACAAACTGAAAAATAATTTTCTAACGCAATTAAAAACTGAAAAAAGTGAAATGTTTTTAACTAAAAACTGAAAAACAATATATTTGTTTTTTCAGTTTTTACAAAAACACTACTTTAGAAATTTGCTTTTTAGTTTTTTTTCAGTTTTTACAACAATATTGTTTTAGAAAATATTTTTCAGCTTTTTTTAAAAGAAGTTTTTTTGTAAAAACTGGAAAAACAAATATTTTTGTTTTTTCAGTTTTTAGTAAAAATATAATTCAGTTTTTATAAAAACAATTGCTTTAGAAAATTAATTTTCAGCTTTTTTGTTTCAGTTTTTTCAAAAATATTGTTTTAGAAAATATTTTTTAGTTTTTTCTAAAGCAATTTTTTTTGTAAAAACTGGAAAAAAAAATATTTTCGTTTTTTCATTTTTTAGTAAAAATCATTTCAATTTTTTTCAGTTTTTACAAAAAATAATTGCTTTAAAAAATAGCTTTTCGGGTATGATTAATGGGTCTTTTTAATTAATTAGAAGATATTTAGAATTGACCAACAGGACAATGACACGTATCTCTCCGTTTAAATGAGGGGTATATTTGAACCCAAAGTATGACTGCAGGGGTATAGATAACCCAATAGTATAATGAGGGGTATTCTTAGACCATTTTCGAAAATAAAGGGGTATATTTGGCCCTTTGCCGTTAAAAGTTTGTTGCAGGCCAAACTTTTAAAATTACCTTATTTTATAAAATATTTTTTTTAAAATGTCTTAAAAATAATATTTATTGAGAATCAATTTGTGTTTGACTAATCAATTTAAAAATTATTGTTGAGTAGCAATTAGTGTTTAGTCAACCTTTAAAAAACTGTTTCTAATTTTATTTTTCTCAAAAGTTATTTTCAAAAAAGTAATTTTGGGAAAAACTAATTTTTTCTACTTCTCAAAATTTGTTTCTACTTTTACTCACAAGTATTTTTTTCCTTCTAAATGTTTGGTCAAACACCTTAATTTTTGTAAAAACAAATACTTTTGACAAAAAAGAACTATTCGTCTTCTTTCCTAATCCGAATTAATTCTACAACGATACAACAATAATTACTACCTCTCTGTTCCAAAAAATTAAATAGATAATTACTTGTCGTTTTTACTTATATTTCCAGATTATTTTAATTTTTTGAATCCATATTTACTTTAATGTATTTCATTGATAATAACTTGCAAGAAACATTGCTAACTGTTGGATAGTTTATATATGAAAGTTCTTAATCTCTTCTCTCTCAGCACACGATAAAGTGCATGTGCTAACGTACGCTGACCAGCAATGGGGAGGGGTAGGCCGAAGAAAAATGCAACCACGATTCAACTGAGCAACACTCAAAGTCCGGGAATGGAGAGCAATACGATCAAAGAAGAAACAGGAAAAACACCAATAGAACAGTGGCCGCCATTGTCAGCTACAAAGGAAGGTATGAAAACTTCGTCTGATAAGGTCATTAGTACTGAGAAAGTAGTTTCTGGAGTACCGATGAAGCATGTGAACCCTAGTTCTAGCAAAATTGAGGCAATTGGAAAGACTTTATAGCGATTACTGGAAAATTGGGTGTAATTGGGTATAGGGGCGGAGATTAAACCTCAAGTGATTTTGCCAACTGCTGATGTCGAGATGGGTCAAAAACAATGGGCAAACCTATTCATGGGAAACCGCCTTGCAACAAAGGGAATAGATCTAAGCTTTATCGCTCCTAACTTTAAAAAATGGTGAGGTAATTGTGCAACTCTGTAAGGAAGAAGTCAAGGAGGAAACTCAGAAGTGGAAACAAGCGCTAATTTTGTATGTTGTTGGAGGAACTCCAACTATAAGAGCCATGGAACGATATATTGCTTCAGCTTGGAACTTTGCAACAAAGCCTAAGGTGTACTTTCACAATGATGGATACTTTATGGTAAGATTTAACTCCAATGAAGATATGGATGAAGTGTTGTACTCAGGACGTCACATGTGGAACAATAAGCCTATTATTATGAAAGTATGGTTTGCTGATTTTGATTTTAACAAAGAAGTTTTACAGACCATTTCAGTGTGGGTCAAGTACCCTAATCAGCCTTTGAATTGCTGGGGAAATCAATCACTGAGTAGGATTAGTAGTGGTTTGAAAATTCTCCTATATGATGATACTTGCACTACTCAACTAGATCGGATTTCCTATGCTAGAATGTTGGTTGAGATGGATGTTACGAAAGAGCTACCTAGATCCATTAAGGTACCATATCCAAATTGAAGGGAGTTCATGAAGGAGATAGTGTATGATTGGGTCCCTGAATTCTGTCACAAATATATGCAAGTAGGTCACAAATGCAGAGCAGAAGGCCAGTTAGGACAAAAACATAAGCCTAAGAATCAGAATCAGAAGCAGAAGCAGGATTAACAGCCTAAACCCGTGCTTCAAGTACAAGAAACAACTATAGTTGTTAAAGGGTAGCAAAAGATGGCACCTCCTAGAATTATAGAAAATGCTAATACTAGTAGGAAAATCATGGCAGACAGATATAGGAAAATCAGCAGCTAGAAGCAGAGAGAGACAAACATTTGATACAGTTAATGTGATCAATGGTTTTAACCTCCTCACAGAGTCCAGACTAAAGTTAACAATATCAAGGAAAATGGAGAAAGGAACAAGTGCATGTAGAAGCAATACTGGGCAATATGGGCCTGCACAATCCCTCTTTATACCTGTATGAAGCTGGTCACTTGGAATATAATGGGACTGAACAAAATCCCTGGACAAAAAGAGGTCAAGTTGTTCATTAGAAGTAATAAAGTTCATATGATTGCACTATTAGAGCACAAAATAAAAGAGCAGGAGGCCGTGTAAATAATAAAGAAGATCCTGGATGGGCATGGCTAGCTAACTATGAATATAGTAGTAGAGGTAGAATCTGGCTACTGTGGGATACAAATGAGGTAGACTGTATGGAGTTGGGAAGATCATCTCAGTTTATACATGCTTCAGTACACATGAGGAGGCTGAGTATGAGATTTACATTTACAGTTGTCTATGAGCTGCACACTTTGGAGGATAGAATAAGTCTATAGAGTGATTTGATGAGTCTACAGTCCATGCAACAAGGTCCATCGTTGTTAATGGTGACTATAATGACATCAGATCAGGAGAAGACAGAACAATTGGTAACCCTGTACAAGAAATGGAGATTAGAGACTTCAATGAGTTCATTAAGGACACTAGACTAACAGAAATGAAGACTAGTGGGAGAAGCTTTACATGGACTAATGGGCACACCTATAGCAAAATTGATAGAGCTTTGGTTAATATTGAGTGGATACTGACTATGCCACACCTAGAAGTATGGGTCATGGATACATCTTACTTTGATCATTCCCCACTGAGCATAACACTGGAAGAGGATGAAGATCACGCTCCCAAACTATTCAAATTTCTAAACCACTTAGCAGATCATAAAGACTTTATGACATTAGTAAGTGAAGCATGGGAGAGGTCAACTGAGCAGAATATTATAAAGGATAAATGGCAAAAATTGAAAAGAGTGAAGCAAGTTATGAAGACTCTAAATAGTACTGAGTATAATACAGTTGACAATCGAATCAAATAGTACAGGCAACAACTATGTGATATGCAAGAGTAAATGCAGGACCCTGGGCAATCAGAGGCTATGGTAGCAGCAGAGAAAGACATGAAGATACAATTGAAGAAATGGTTAGGGGTAGAGGAAAGTATTATGAAACATAAATCAAGAGTAAAGTGGTTGAAGCTAGGAGATGCTAATACAACGTACTTCTTTGCAAACATGAAGAACAGATACACTCAAAACAAGATTAGGAGATTAATAAAGGGCAATGGGGATATAGAGCAAACAAATCAAGGAATTAAGGAGGAAGTGACATGGTTTTATCAGCAGTTATTAGGATCCTCAACTACAGAACTGCCTGCTATTAATCCAATAGTAACGAGGGATGGCCCATTGGTGAATAGAGTACAATAATTACATCTGGTGGCAGAGGTATCTAAAGAGGAAATTTACCATACTCTGACAGGCATTAGTGACAATAAAGCTCCTGGTTGTGAAGGCTTTAATGCATTATTTTTTAAAAGAGCTTGGCCTGTAATAGGTGATGCAGTTACAAATACTGTGATGGAGTTCTTCTCAAGCTCAAATATGTACCAGCCTATAAATTGTACAACAGTTACTCTTGTGCCCAAGGTGAGCAACCCCTCCAAAATTACTGAATATAGGCCAATATCATGTTGTACATTACTATACAAGATTATATCTAAAGTGCCAACAAATAGACTGCAATGAGTGATGGATGAACTAGTGGATAGGAATCAGGCAGCTTTTGTGTCTGGTAGGCTGATAAATGATAACATAATTCTCACCCATGAACTAGTAAAAGGGTATGGCAGGAAAAGGGTATCCCCTAGATGCATGATGAAAGTAGACATGAAGAAGGCTTATGACTATGTTGAATGAGGATACCTGGAGCAGGTGTTGACAAGTTTGCAGCTCCTAGGGAAGTTTGTAAAATGGATTATGAGGTGTGTGACAACAGTCTCATATTCCATCATCATTAATGGGCAGCCTACAACACCATTTCAGGCAAAGAAAGGCTTGAGATAGGGAGACCCCCTGTCTCTTTATCTCCATCCTAAGTGTGACAAAATGAACATATTTCAGCTAAGCTTTGCTGATGATCTACTGCTTTTCTGTAGAGGAGATACCATATCTGTGCAGTTGTTGTATAAGTGCTTCTAGGATTTCTCAAAGGCTTTAGGATTAGTTGCTAATGCTGACAAAAGCTCTATTTTCTTTGGTGGAGTAAATGTTGACATGCAACAGGAGATACTGCAAGTCTTGGGCTTTTCAAAAGGGACACTACCAGTTAGATACTTGGGAGTACCACTAAGTACCGAGCGATTATCACTAGTTCAATGCCAACTTCTCATTGAGAAAATGTTAGGGAGAATCCAATCTTGGACTTCAAGGTTCCTATCATATGCAGGGAGAATACAACTCATTAAAAGTGTTCTCTTTTCTATCCAAGTATTCTGGTCCCAGTTTTGTTTTCTGCTGCCAAAGAAGCTGATCCAACTTATTGAAAGCGTGTGTCGAAGATTCCTATGGACTGGAGGGGTGGAGGTATCAAAGAAAGCACTACTGGCCTGGGAAAAACTGTGTCAACCTAAAGCAGCAGGTGGTTTGAACCTACTTGATGTAGAGACATGGAATAAGGCAGCTGTTTGCAAACTCCTATGGAACTTATGCAAGAAAAAGGACAAGATGTGGGTGCAATGGATTCACATTTACTACAAGAAGCATAACTCATTGTGGAGTGCTGAACCAAAGCAAGCCTCTTGGATTGTGCAAAGGATACTGAAAGCTAAGAACTACTTTGAGAAAGCTGGATATACAGAAGAAGATGTAGTGAGAATGGAAAAGTTCTCCATCAAGGCCATGTATATGCAGCTTAGAGGAGACTCTGCTAAAGTGTCATGGAGGAAACTGGTGTGCAATAATGCTGGGTTGCCTAAGTAGATTTGCACACTATATCTGGCTGTTCATAGACGACTATTAACTAAGGACAGATTGAGGGGATGTGGCTATTTGGAAGATACAACTTGCTCACTCTGCAGTACAGAAGAAGAATCCATTGATCATCTCTTCTTCAATTGTTCTTATTCATCACGAGTGTGGAAAGCAATGTTACAGTGGCAAGGGATACATAGACAGGTGATGCCATGGGCAAATGAGATAGCATGGGCTGAGAGACACTACAAGGGAAGGAGCGCAAAAGCTGAAATATACAGGCTAACACTTGCAGGCTGCTTGTATATCTGGCAAGAAAGGAATGGCAGAATCTTTCAAGCAAAGCAACGATCAGCAGCAGTACTTAGTAGACTAATAACACAAAATATGTATGGTCGAGGAGCTTCTAAACTGAGACTATAGAGAAGATTGATGGAACTTAACTACTATCCTACTGTTCAATTAGATAGTTAAATAGTAGTATAGCAGTTAGTAATAAGGAAGGTTGGTTGAAGAGCTGAATTTGGGGATTTTTTCAGATCAGAGGCTTGAACAGAACAATATGTAAATATTACTGGTAAATAAAATTTCTTAATTACCAAAAAAAAAATTGATAATAGCTTGCGCATTTTCATATCCATTTTAAGGTTAACAATGTTGAAGATTGGGTTTACGCTTCTAATGACATTGCAATTTGAACATCACAAAGCAGCAGAACCTAAACATCAATTGTAAATAAGTCCACTCGTAACTCGTTGCTTTAACATTCAGACTCCCTATTAGAATTTGAGTAAGCCAGAAAGTTTCTCACTACAAAAAAGTCAAAATATTAAAATAAGATAAAAATTTGAAATATTAAAGTTGAACTCTCTCAAGTCGAACCAGCATAAAAGAAACACTTACATCACTAGATAAAATGAATTGAAATGATTCAAAGTAAGCTTATTGTTTTAAATAATAGTCAGCCATCGAAACTAAGATAACCACAAATGATGACAATCAATTTACCAAATTCCTATAAGCAAAATATTAATAAAAGCATAAATTGGAAAATGCAGCAGAAATGTCATTATTAAACTAGAGTATTCCTAGACGTGATGTCTTCATCACATTACCACAATACTGAAAATTATTGATTAACAACTTCCAGCAATGTCCAACTCATTAAAATTATTGTTAAATCACTTGTGTAGATATGAATATTATCTCTAATCATTTCACTAAATTAAAATATCACATCTTGTGGTTGATCTTTCATTAGGAGCCTCCATTAGACCTTATTTTGCTAATTGTTTTATAATCTTTGTGAGTCAAGGATATCATAATTTACTACCCTAATCATGTCACTAAAAAAATAAAGTCAATGCTAAAAATAAAAGCCGATGAGGAAAGACAGAAAAAATTAAAATAGGAACATATATGAATATGAAGTTATAGCTGGACAGTTTCTATTTTTTCCAACCCCCTGAACTACTCCCCGCTGGGGTGCACATAAGTCAGGTTGGTTCGAATTTTTCAATTATCAAATCAAACCAATGGTGTCGACTTTTTAAATTTATAAACCAAACCAAACCAACAAAGTTGAGTTTTTTCAATCTTGGGTTTTCTTGGATTTTTCGGGTTTTTTTTTGGTAAAGCCTTCATAGCATAAAATATGTAACTTGTGCTCCAAATATTTCTTAAGTTCTAGTAAAATACAACTATATAATGTAATTTTCAAGAAACTAACACAATAATATGACATAAGTCATTGTATTATACTAAAATATTCAATAACAAAGATAAAATAATAAAATTACATAAAATAAATATTCCTAATTAATAAACCATAATAAAGATTAACATAATCTAAAAATACTATATAGGTCATGCTAAAATAAGTATAGCTAATAAGTACTAATATTAATTACATAAATAAGCACTAAAGAAAAAGACAAACTAAGTTATGCATTTTCATTATAAATCAATGTAAAACTAAAATAATTATCCAACACTATCATCATTCCTAGTATTAAATTGAATTTCTTTTGTTAGCATTAGTATTGATTTGAACTTTGTTTGAATTACTACATTTATGGGTTTTAAAATTTATTTACCATTCAAGAATGTTAAGTCTAAACTTGAAATAATATGTTAAAAGATAAAACAGTGAAAAAGTTTAAGAAATATTTATAAATTACATTACAATAAATGTTATATGTATAAAATATTTTTAAAAATTATATAAATGTACTATCGGGTTGGTTTGATTTGACTTTTTTTTATTTAAAATCAAACCAAACCAATTATGATCAGGTTTTCTTTTTTCCGGTTTGACTCAGATTATCGATTTGATAGGGTTTATCGGTTTTCTTTTGTATACCCAACTCCCCCACAACGTTATCACGTGACTACCCCATGATTCTAATATTAAACTATTACAAAATGATTTGAATTTCGCTTATTTTAGTCTAATACATTCATGTCGAAACATTGTATCTGTCTATAAAATTTAAGAACTTCTGACTTTTTTCATATAAATAATCTTCACTTATATATTCGAGGCCACGACTCCATTTATATTGTTGTCTAAATGTGTTTTTCAAAATGCACTCGCATTTTCCTTGAATATACAAGGTTGTCTTAGGCTAGCTTGGCTAAATTAAATATTAAAAATAGTATGGGCTAACCGGTTTTCACGTTGATAATAAAAAGATAGTAAGCGTTTGCAAAGTTATAAAAAAATAGCCACTATTTTATGTGAATATAAATTTGAACAAAAACACCCTAGCTGAAAAACGGAAAGTTCCATGATAAGATGCTGGATTTTGAAGTTCATGCCTATAAACTTCCAGCATATTATGTTGGAATCTCATATGTAAAAAATTCGAACTCCAACATATTATGCTGAATTTTTTTGATTTTTAAGGGGGGTTTGTTCATATTTTATCTTTACATAAAAAGTAACTAAATTTCTACTATTAATTTTGAAACTGTCGTAAATCAAGCCATTTATGATTTTTCACTTCAATCTCAGCAATATTCCAATAATGTTAAACTTATTTTCCTTTCGTTATATCATTGCTTCAAACAGGAAAACAAAAGGGGAAATCCCATGAATATACTTAAATATTCTAAAAATTTAATAATTAATAACCTGTTTGGCAAAGCTGGAGAAATTAGCTTATTTTAAGAAGTGCTTTTGGAGAGAAGCAGTTTGTGTTTGACTAATCACTCTGAAAAACACTTTTGAGCAATAATTTGTGTTTGACCAAGCTTTTTAGAAAGTGCTTTTAAGTATCAAATTACAAATAAGGAAATGGATAGATTTACTTAATAGTTAATATTATAAGTAAATAAATAATCTTAAAAAATTGTTATTACAGGCAATACTTAAACCTTTTCATTTTATTTAAGTAAAATATGAAAATAAAATTTAAAAGTACTTAATTCTTTTAATATAAGTTAAATATATTAAAAAATATTCAACAAATATAAAAGCATTTACCCCTAAAGTTACCATATATTAGAAAACTATCCTAAAAATAATATGAAATATTTATACACTAATATCCCAAGTATTAGGTTTAACGGTTATTTTGGTATATACTATATTTTGTTAAGGGTATTTTTGATAAAACAAAAAGTCAAAATTGCTTCTGCTTTTGGAAAAAAACTATTTTTTTCTGTTTCTCAGAAACTGCTTCTTTTTCTTCTTCTTCCCAAAAACACTTTTTTTCTCCAAAAAAACTTGACCAAACACTTCATGTTAGAAAAAAAAAAAAAAAGCACTTTTAACTCTTGAGAGCTTGGCCAAACAGGCTATAAGCACCACTCCATCACAAAGCTATTTCTGCATAAATAAATTACAAAATCCATAAATTGGGCTCGGAACATAAAATAGTAGTAAATCTAGTGATAATTATAAATTTACGAATAAAAATGTCGTAATGTGTATATTTTTCATATATATCATAGGAGAACAACCCACTAAATAGGAACAAAAGATGTTGTTATTATAACGAAGTATAGTTTATGCTAAGTTAATAGGAAGAGGACAGCGGAAGTAAAAGATCTATACTACGTCAATTTTTTTTGACAAAACCATATACTACGTCACAATAAAACAAACACAAGGAAAATAGATTGACCAAACGCGGATTCAGGATTTAAACTCTATGAGTTCAATTATAAATTTTTTAACATTGAACCCATTATATTTTTAAAGTTATTAGTTCATGTCTATTATTTTTACAATTTTAATGACTTTTTACACATAAATATTTATTCAGCGTCAAAAATTATGAGTTTAATTGAACCCGTAAATATCACACTGCATCCGCCCCGTTAACGATGATGGAAAAGGTAGAGTTCGAGACTCGAATGGAATATTAGTGATAGAACTATCTGTTTGGCCATAAGTTTTTTTTCATTTTATTTTTTGAATTAGAAATATGTTTGGTTATAAAAAAGTGACCAGCTTTTGAAAATGAATTTTTTAAATTTCAAAAAGGTGTTTAGACTAAGTTTTTCAAGTTCTTAAAATTTTCTACTCTTAAAATTTCAACTTCTTTTCGAATAAAATACATCCAAACAAATTTCTACTTTCAAAACGCTATCTTTCATTTCATATTCAAATTTTTTATTTATGTTTCAATCAAATTTATGTCTAAACGCTAAATTGAATTTACAAACTCATTTTTTGAATATTTATTACTACAGTGTTTATTGGAACAGGTTTTTGCAAAAAAGACAAAAATGAATTTGAGGATTTCAAAATTCAGCTTTTCAATATTTTAAAAACTCAAAAAAGAGTTTTCAAACTCACGCCATAGATTCTCCTATAAGTCCTTTTCTTTCCATTTCATCATCTAAAGAAGAAAAAAGAAACCAAAATTGAAAAAGTTCAGGTGTGAACACTGCCAGTCAACAAACGCACAATGAAATTGAAGAAGAGCGGAAGCTGAATGTAACTGACAGATGTGAGTGATAGGACGCGCAAGTTGCCGGTGGAAAAATCTACGTGGCAATCAATAACTGGTTCCAGCTTCTGAAAAATGTAACGTAAAAGATAGACTTGTTAGATAGAGAACAGTGGAAATTAGAGAATAAGAAAAGTGTGAATACAATAGAGAAAACACTATTAACGAGGAGGGTTAAAAGGGTAAAACAATGGGCCAAACTAGTATAAAAAGGGGCAGTTTAGAAGATAAAGGCCACAAAACAAAAGAGTGAGGCGAGAGAGAGATATACTCATCCATATTTTTCTCACACCTGCACACACCACACACTTAAAAAAAAAAATCAACATTTTCTTAAAAAATTCGATTTTTCTTAAGAGTTTTTTCATCTTCTTTCTCCCCCCTTTCTGTATCATCCCGCTTCTTTGATCCCTTTCTGTAAACCATCTGTGTATTTTCAAGAAGGTTTTCTGACTTTTGAGTTTGTGTTTTTGATGTTTTTTGAACAAAGAAATGGAGAAAATGCAAGCTTTTAATTAGACGAAATATTTTCTTATAAGCCAGGTGTTTTCAGAATCGAGATCTAGTAATAATTAACTCCGTATAGTTTCAGACCTTTTTTTCTTTCTTTCATAATCAGCTTAGAGGGCTTATTAGTTGTCCCTCAAAGGTTGAATTTTTTTTCCTTTTACTCACAGGAGAAAAAAGAGGTTGCTATTTGAAGACCTCTTTGATATCCTTTTTTTTCTGTTTATATATTTGTAATCAAAATCACTCACCTGTTTTCTTTTATTTGTCAAGAAACAGGTTACTTTTTTAACTTTTTTTGTGAACAGGTATTTTAGGTAATGGCAGCAGCAATGGATTTTTGGAATAGTACACCTGTAGATGTTCACTCAACATCAGAACCTATTACTTCTGGTGGTGAACTAATGGAAGCACTTGAACCTTTTATGAAAAGTGCTTCTTCTTCTCCTTCTAATAATTTCCCTCCTCCTATTTCTCCTTCTTCTACTTTTTCCTCTCCTTTCCCTTCTTCTGATTTCCACTCTTTTCCTTCATTTCCTACTCCTACCATTTCATATCCTTACACTTCTTCTTTTTACCAAACACCACCTCAACCTATGGGCTCAGAATCTTGTTCCACTTCCACAACGACCGAAGCCCAAATCTTTTCAACTGGGTTTTCGGGTTATGGAATGGAGCATCCAGGCTCAATCGGGTTGAATCAATTAACCCCAGCCCAGATCCAACAAATCCAAGCCCAAATCAACTTCCAAACCCAACAACAACAACAACAACAGCAGATGATATTCCACAATGGGTCCCACCACCATGCTTCTACCATGAACTTGTTGGGCCCAAAGCCCGTTCAAATGAAGCAATCCGGTTCACCACCAAAGCCCACTAAGCTCTACAGAGGCGTTAGACAACGCCACTGGGGAAAGTGGGTAGCTGAGATCCGATTGCCCAAGAACCGAACCCGGCTTTGGCTTGGCACCTTTGATACTGCTGAAGAAGCTGCGTTGGCCTACGACAAGGCGGCGTATATGCTACGTGGCGACTTTGCTAGGCTCAACTTCCCCCATCTCCGCCACAACGGCTCCCTTATCGGTGGCGAATTCGGAGAGTACAATCCATTGCATTCCTCTGTTGATGCTAAGTTAAAAGAGATTTGCGAGAGCTTGGCCCAGGGGAAGAGCATTGACTCTAAGAAGAAGAAGACGTCCAAAGGGTCTTCAGCGGCGGCGGTGGTGAAAATAGAGGAAGAAGAGAGCAAGGTGGCCGAAGGTGGATCCGAGAGTGACGGTTCGGGTTCCGGGTCGGGTGGATCATCGCCCGTAACTGACCTGACATTTCCGGAGTTTACTGAGGAAGAGTCAACGTGGGACATGTGTTCGGATAATTTAATGTTGCAGAAGTATCCATCTCATGAGATTGATTGGGCCTCTTTATAAAACAAAAATAACTAAAGCATTTCAGTTCAGGTCTAAGAGTCTTATGTAATATTGTTTTGTTTATAGTTGTTAATGATGTATTTTAGTTCGCATTAGGAAAGGGGGCAGCTACTGCAATGGAGTTTTTGGCAATTGCAGGGCTAGTCCTTAGTTGGATTTAGTAGGGTATCCTATTGTAATAATGGGGTCCATTTTGAGTCGATCTTTTAGGTTTAATCCTAACTGGTCAGCTGGTGTTTTTGTCTTGGCCTGGCCAGTGGATTTGATGCTTTGTAATTTGTACTCTTTCATTAGTGTCAATATTTCTAGTTGTAACCCTCTTTTAGCAGTATATTAATTCTGTTTAAGGTATTTATTTTTAACAAAAAATCTTCCAATTAACCAAATCTGAAATTGGGACGACCTAAGATTAAACCGTTGTTAAACTGCAGATTGCACTTACATTGTTAGAGTTCCAAGTGGTTAAGTGATAAACATGGCAAAACTTAACTTTTGTAGTAAATTTACCCGGAGGCTATAGCCCAAGTTGAAAGGTAGGTAAGTTTTTGCCTGGAAAGTAGGATAAGGATTACGAGAAAAAAAATTTGGCTTATATTAGGCCGTTGAACTATACATAGTACTTTTTCCCCTTCATTTTTTATCTTTATAAAACGTGAGATTTCAAATTAAAATATCAATTGAATCACATATTGTGAGGTTGAAGGTTCAAACTCTATAATACTGTAGCATCTCCTTCGTCGTTCCCTCTTATTGTAATTAATATTTTTCCTAATTCGAGGCATGCCAACCCTGAACCTCATTTCGTGGCACAGCTTGGATCCAATTTTAGTTTGAACATTTTTTTCTTCTTTACTTCTCCCCTTTCTAAGGCACTCGCAGCTTGCATTGAAATAATTCCTTCCATCAAATTTATCTAAAAAGTCTAGATGATTTTAAAAAAATATATAATCTAGTTATTTCAATATCATACTTCTAGTCTAAATATCATCAACTTTGTGTTTAACTTACTACCAATATTCCCAACAAATATTTAGTCAGTTTGTATTCTGAAAAGCTCCGACTTGAATCCTTCCAAATCCCGTGACCAAACACAGCCGAAAATAGAAAAGCGTTATTTTTCCGAGCCTCAACCAGCTGGACAAGTATGTAGACATTGAGGAGTAGATAGCTATCGTTGTTCAAGCAATAAAACCACCTGCCTAACTACTTTGCTAATTTAGGATACAACTTATTAATCACGTAATAATGTAAATAGAAAGTTTTTTATTATTATCTTATTATTTAATTGTATTGTTTTTTTTTTTTTTGCTTTTTGTATCATTACTATTCTGTCATTATTTTTTTCCTTTAGTATTTTCATCTTAGTTTTTTTGCTCTTATATTTTTCAAACCTATTTTGAATATATTTTTTTGGAGCCGAGGCTCTATAACCTTTGTACCTTATATAAGGTAGGGATTAAGTCTGCATACATCCATCCTCCACAAACTTCACTTATAAGATCACATCGAGTATGTTATCGTTGATATTGTTTTTGAGTGGGAATCTTCTGTGAATAGTACGTTAAGAGAAGCTATTATTTGGAACCTTACAGATTGAATTATAGTCACTAAATTACAATTCATATCCAACAAAATAAAAAGAAAAGTTGAATGCGGAAGAGAGAACAATAAGAATTACGTAAATACATTGATGACTACAATTGGATGGTAAAGTTAGTAAGGAAAAGAAAATAGTAATAAAACCAAAAGTCAAAATAAGGTAAAACTCACGATTTGTATGATATTAATACATACGGACGGCTCATTGAATTATATGGGTCCAGTTCATCAACTTGGATGTTACTTTAGAATGTGAGCAATACGTAGAAAATAACAATAGTATTATCACAAGAATCAAATATACATTACATATACTAAGAATTTAATGATTATATCATGCTCTAATAATTTTTATCGGATTATCATTTCCTAGTGGTCGACTATTTAGTCCTTTTCCCGTGTTTACTTTTTCTCTAATGTCACACTCATAAGTCATAGCTAGCTCAAGAGGGAAACTAGTGCATTAAATTTCTCGCCTCCATTCATTCATTGGTTGTTTGAATTTAGTAAGTAGGAGTAAAAGTTTGTTGAAGAGTTATGAAGCAATTTGGTGGAATAATATCAATTTCAATTACTCAATCTCACATGGTTTATCCGTAAGACACGAAAGTTGTTGGAATGCATTAATTACAATCATTATTATTTGCTTTCAATTTTCTAACTTGGTTATAATGGTAGTAGTACTACTTCTTAATCACCAACCTAGCCTTTATAGCTTCTCTAACGTATATTCCTTTCACATGAGCTACAGTTAGAGAAAAAAGTTATTAGAAAAGAAAAAGAAAAAAAGAAGAAAAAATTAAAGAAAATGTTTAACGAACATTTGCGATCTATTAGTACAACATATTATGGTACATTAATATTGTAATGTAATTTCTTAAATAACTACAAGTATGTACAACTTGTAGCCCGAATAAGGTGTGGTGTATAGAGCACTCGTATCGTTGATCCAAATTAACTAATTTGGAATTGGAACTAATCAAAAGATTGATCGGCGTACTAATAAAAGTGTGTAAAACTTAAATCCATTTTCTTGTTGATTTTTGAACTTGCTGGCTGGCCAAGAAAAATTTAAGAAAATAGGATTTTGATCTCAAGTTGCATAGTGAATTTATATTGTCAAATTTGCTCTATAAAGAATAGTCATTCTTTAGTACGAATTTCTGATTGACTTGTTCAAAGATGAAGACTTCAAGATATAAATATGTACCACTTGAGTAGAAAAGTCAAGAATTCCCTTTGAAGTTATGTGGACTATCAGTGGCGAAGAGTTTGAGTTTCCGTATGAATTACTAAATAACCTGGTTCTTTACTGTTCTTTAAGCGTAAAATAAACAAGTAATAAAATTAATACAATAATTTTTATGTGAAAAATCATCCGGCTCAAAAGGTGCAAAAATTACGACCTACCACGTAGGATTTTTAACTCTAACTCCACTAAAACACTGAGCCAAAAATGTATCAATTACAGGTCTGTAATTAAATACTTTCCGGTACTCCTACTACTCCTATTTGATTCACAAGTTACTCTAACTTGTAAAGCAAAATACTCACTCCAAGTCACTGATTGTTTATGACACTTGATTACAACTCAATTACCTAAAACACATTCACTAGACTCACTCGAAAAGAATACAATGCAAGTACTCAACATAAGTAAACTTTCACAACCCAAAAACTACGTGACCGGCACCCGACACACTACCTGACCCGAGCGAACCAAACCATGTGATGCACCCAAATCATATGCATGAAAACCAATTTAACTGCGGAAGCTCCTTGAAAATCATATACATTTTCAAGTTAAATGATAAAATATTTTCCAATTCAAAATCACACATGAAGCATTTCATGATAATAACAATGAGACTAAGTAAAATAAATATACTTTCATGCATGTCATTTACAACCCCGTTACTACAACCTTTCACAACTATCTATGGAGCCTATATACCAAAGAATAGAACCAACGGTTGGAGTAGTTCCAACAAAATAAAATAAGGAAGAACATGATAGCTATCACGAAATAAAAGTGGTGTTTCATAATACCTCAGAAAGAGAGTCATCCTGGCATGACCACATGCCACATATCATACATCATCCTGAAATATGTAAAGTAAGCAGGGCCCTGGAGGAGGGACCCTAAGGGCTGAGTACACCACATTGGTACTCAATAAGTGTCATAGACTCTCTCTAACTCAAGTTCTTGGGACAAACTTTATAAAAATAATGCACTAATATTTGATATAAAACGATAAAAAATTTTATCAATTCATGACCCTTGTTATTTTAAATAATAACCAAATGAAATATAACCCACAATATAAACTTTTAAAACATTTACATCAATCCAAGATTTTGGATAAAATCGTACAAAATTATTCCATTTGCTTTAAGTCATCGAAATCACTTTCAGCTCCTTAGGCCTAACATAAGAAAATCATCCTTACCTTTCACTGGGAGTACTATACCATCACCGACACAAGAAGGTCAACTAGGTTATGTACCTAGCGGCAAGTATCATATACCCTACTTGCTCAGGTCGTCTCATCGTAGTGCCGTACGAATCGACTCAGCCATACTAATAATAGCACAAAATAGTACTCTCTCAAGGGAGAGCCCTCTGCCGTAGTTTATACCACAAAGTGGCCATCTACGCCTATACTGGCACATGTAGTTTCATGACAACGAACACGATATATCCGAAGCCAATCTCGGTGAACACAAGTAACTCCCAAAATATTTGATACTTCAAAATAGCTTCATAGCATAGTAGCCTCAAATGATCTATTTTTATCAAATCATAGCATTTATAGAAAATCTAAATCCTTTGAAGAAAATTTAAATAAATAACCTTTTACATGCTAAAGCCTTTAGCAGTTTAACATTAATCTTTAAAAGATACCACAAGTACTATTCTGTTCGTCAATTTCCAAAAGAAATACTTTCCATGAAAATTTATCTTTTGCACTCAAATATGTATGCTCTTGTCAATATGTAAGTTTTGATAAAAACTTATAACATTTACCTTGAGTGTCACTTTGCCAACAAGATTTAAAATATAATTTTATAAAAACGGCATGACACTACATATGCAACATAATATTCTAGTACATGGAGACATCTGTACTTGTTTGTTCCCACAAGCACGAAAGCACATTTGCAAAAAACTTAAGTATTAACTCGAAACATGCTTTTAGAGAAAGTCCCTCAAGAAGAGTAAGTTTTAATCAACTTACCTCGCTTTCGCTTTATTAATATTCACAAGCTTTCAATCCTCCTCCATCATTCCAATGTTGATTAAAATGCTCAGCATCACCAACAAGTCGATATCTACAATTAGATATCCTAATTACATCAGAATATGACCTAAGATATTGATCAACATCCATATATGGCTCACAAGTTGGCTACAAGCCTCCAACAACTCAAATCACCAAATAGTTTTACATGATAGACCATTCAACTTCATTCCTATGTTTTAATACCCATTCAGAGTCATTAATGATACTACATCAATTGTCCATTGCCACCAAGTTACTATTCATCGTCTTCCATAATCAACACTTGCAAAATATACAATTCAGGTGATTACTTAGTTGATNAATACTTTCCATGAAAACTTATCTTTAGCACTCAAATATGTATATTCTTGTCAATACGTAAGTTTTGATAAAAACTTATAACATTTACCTTAAGTGTCACTTTGCCAACAAGATTTAAAATAAAATTTTATAAAACGGCATGACACTACATATGTAACATAATATTCTAGAACATGGAGACATTCGTACTTATTTTTCCCCACAAGCACGAAAGCACATTTGCAAAAAACTTAAGTATTAACTCGAAACATGCTTTTAGAGAAAGTCCCTCAAGAAGAGTAAGTTTTAATCAACTTACCTCGCTTTCGCTTTATTAATATTCACAAGCTTTCAATCCTCCTCCATCATTCCAATGTTGATTAAAATGCTCAGCATCACCAACAAGTCGATATCTACAATTAGATATCCTAATTACATCAGAATATGACCTAAGATATTGATCAACATCCATATATGGCTCACAAGTTGGCTACAAGCCTCCAACAACTCAAATCACCAAATAGTTTTACATGATAGACCATTCAACTTCATTCCTATGTTTTAATACCCATTCAGAGTCATTAATGATACTACATCAATTGTCCATTGCCACCAAGTTACTATTCATCGTCTTCCATAATCAACACTTGCAAAATATACAATTCAGGTGATTACTTAGTTGATCACTTCCATATTTTGCTAACAAATAATTTCATAGGTTCATTATATTCATAAATTTCATCGTCAAGATTACCATTCATCTTCTCTCTTATTTTCTCAAAAGTACTATTCATGCCATGAACTAGAGTTTTATAATCCAATCTTTCAACCATTAAAACTTGTAACAAATGCTTCAAATACTTCTAACTACTCATAATAAACGAGTTTGAAGCATTGGAATTACCTCTAGTAGATCAATCTTGAAAAATCACAACTTTGGTGATTTTTGTGTTCTTGAGAATTTGATAAAGAAATCTAGTATTTGGATGTATGAATGATGTTAGAACTCATGTATATTAAGTAATAATCAACACAAAACATCATTAACATCTTACCTTGGTTGATTGGACTTGATTTGAGCTCAAAATCGTCCCTTCACCTCAAGAACCCTAACCCCCAAATACTCAAAATACTCCCCCCCCCAGATCTTGTATTTATAAGCCCAGAATTCTGGGTTTCGGATGCGGCCTTGGATGCTTCGCATACCCACTTCACTCCTCCTTGAAGTTCGGATGCGGACTTGGATGCTATGGCAGCACTTCACTTCTAGCCTCTCTTTCGAACGCAACTTCGGATGCTTCGCATCCATAGGCTCCTCCGCCAACATTTGATAATTTGGTCATAAGTTCTTGTAGGAATGTCCAAATGACAAACGGTTTGAAGCGTTAGAAACTAGACTCGGAGATCTTACATTTGATAGATTTTAAATCACATAACCATTTATATATATGCATATATACTCGTCCAAATTTTGGTCTTGTGCGTACTCATTTGAAACTTTGGTCTATCATGTAATTTCCAACTCGACTTAGATTTAGGGCTCTCCTTAGACCCCACATCACTTATAATATATCTCGTACACTTATTATCATATCCAATTGATATTCATCATATTAATAGTCCTTGTCTGCACATAAAATAATATAATTAGTGTACATCAATTTTCTTAATAGCACTTAAGTATTTCAAAATTTTTTGGGGTGCTACACTTATGATTCTTAGTTGATGTGCAAAAGGATTGTTTAGAAGTCCCAAGTCAATTCTATTTAAACACAACTTGAGATATTCTAGGAGTCCTATTCAAAGTCAACTTCCTCTTTGATAGGACTCCTACTCTTCCAAGGATTCCACACGCTTAGGGACTTTAGTCTCTGACTGAATTATCCATATATTCTTTAGCAACGACCCTTATCACTTATAGTAGCCATCGCCCGCCAAACTCGGACTTGGGTAACTTTGAGATAAAGTTACTCATGTATAGACGTACAAGTATCACTCAGTAGGAGCTGATTCTTTCTCCTGAGGAGCAGGTTCTTCAGAACATTTAAGCAGCTACGTTGAGGACTTGATTCTTTGAATATTTAGTCATACTTTGTTAATCATCAAAACTTCAATATTCAATAAATTTCCCCTTTTTGATGACGACAAAGCATAACAAAACCACAACAGAACCAGATAATCACCTCAAAGAACTAGATAAACCAGATAATCACAACAAGCACTATTGACAGACATGTATGTTCATAACAACTTCTAACCTCATCTTCCCCCTTTTGGCATCATCGAAAATACACAAAAAATATATTAGACACTAAGCATAGATAATGTAAGATTCAAGGCCAACATGCAACAACACAAGCATAAGAAAGGCAAATAAACCAGGTTGATAATCAAATAGAGTACAAAGTAGTAAAGCAGAGCAATACGAGACATTAAGTAATGCCAAAAGAAGCCCAGGGCCTTGTCTTCATCATTAGAACAAAATAAACTAAGCATACTGCAAAGTATTTATCACGTCCCGAACTCGGGGAGCGCGACCGACGCTCAATCGAGTGAACCCGGTCAAGCAAGCCTGTTAGATACTTTCTACCCAAACTCACTTATGAATAAAGATAATACATATTTTTATTAATTAGACAATAAATAGATCATGTGTACAATACCAATTCATCACCATTAGTTACTTCATTTTAAAGTCTCAAATTACACCCATTTTCATGGTCTGAAGCGAAACAAGTAATTCAAACACAACATAAATTGTTTGAATTCCCTCAACACTAATATACAACTCACACTATGTCTACGGAGCCTCTAATAGATACAAAAGAGTACTATGATAGTGCCGGCAATAATGCCCCGGCTACCTCAAACACAATACACAAGGAACAAAAGGTACATGACCTCGAAATGAAGTGGGGTTCACCAAGTCATATGGGAAGAGGGTGTACCGCTATCACTGATCAATGTCTCCTGCTGTGCAACCACCTGCATCCATTGAAGATGCAGCGCCCCCGAAAAAAGAGACGTTAGTACATGTGGAATAGTACTAGTATGAATGACAAAACACCCTCTCAATTGAACGATTAATAATACAAGCAAGAACAATCATAATATCAGTGGAAGCCACGAACAACATCAAATATCAAATTAGGATCAAGACAGGGTTCAAATAAATTTCCATATCTTAAGTTGGGAGATCTTTAGTACCAATATGTCACCGTTCACAATAACAATACCACCATATTTTTAGTACGGAGTCCAATCACGACCCGATCGGCTAGGCCATCTCATCCGAGACATCAATCACAATCACAATTTTAATTATAATTTCCAGCACAATCACCATCATGTGTGCAGCATGGAGTCCGATCACGACCCGATCAGCTAGGCCGTCTCACCACTATGATGTGTGGATCGACATCATCCTTTTCTACCAATCATCTCAATTCTTACTTCTTTCACATCTTTTTATTTCATTGGCACTAATGGCCACAATTATAAAATTATTCTTGGCACGTCGGCCGTAATTAGTATTTCATGCTCACCTTTTCACTTTCAAACATCGTCATCATCATCAACAATAAGGCGTTTCAAAATAAGGTTTCTAGAACACATGTGAGCAATTAAAAATTCTTAGGCATATAGAGATTTTTTATAAAATTTGTCATAATAGTCTTCGTTTGAACTTGACTTGAAGTCGAAACATTTTTAATGCACAGCCCATACTTTGAACGCATTCTCAAATGATAACATAACATGGTTAAAGCATTTGGGATACACATTGAACATATATCTTTCAACACAAACTTATTCGGAATAGCCAATTTTATAATGAACAACTCGGGACTTACTTAAATTACATGAATACCGTGGGATTCAATTTTAAGAAAGGAGTTTAGCCAGCATACCTCGATTTGTGCTTTCCTTAAATTACTACAACATTTCGAAAATCCTAACAATTCTAATCTATTTTGAGACATAACAAAATTGAACACAAATTAGGAAGATATTCATGGCTTCAGCTCATTTGAGCATTTTATCAAATACTAGGTGAGCAAATTTGGCTACAAGGTTTTTCTACAAGATTCCCTTCATTTCACAACCCAATCTTTACTTATTTGAACTCAACAATCTTCCCACAAACCTTATTGGTACATGCATGTATACATAATACTCTCACACCCGAGAATCATACTCTCAATCATCCATCTTTTACCCCAAACTCGAAATGGAAGAGTTGGGGAAAAGAATTCTTACCTCTTTGAAGTCCTAGCAAGATCCTTGTGAAATCTTCAAGCCTTAAGCAAGAATTGATGAACAAAATGGCTAGGTCTTCTCTTTCTCTCTCTAAGATACTCTCACCTCTCTCTAAAAATATCAGATGAAACCCTTACAAATGACCCCAAAGCCTTTTTATAAAAATGGGATCGGGTTATAAAAATTAGAAAACTGGAGCCCCGTCATAGATCTGCGGTCGCATATGCGACCGCATAATGCTTCTACAGTCCGCGGAATGGGCTGCATAATGGCCCTCCGAAATTGGTCAATACGGCCCCACTCTGCGACCGGTCTGCGGTTTGCATACCTGTTCAATGGTTGCATAATGGACTGCAGAACCTTGTTTAAAAACATTTCATGCTGGTTCTACGATGGGATCTGCGGCCCGTAAAATGGTTATGTGGCCATATAATGAATCGCACAATGCTCCTAAAATTTAGCTCAAGTTTCTGCGGCAGTTATGCATCCTGCAGAGTGATTCTGAGATCGCAGAATGAACCGCAGAAATGCCCTACACTTCCGAAGATTTTCTTCAACTCTCTAACGCACTGATCAACCCAAAAAGTTCGAATCCTCAAACACGTAATCCTACCTCGGCACCACGAAAGCTTAAATTCCTTTATGAAATTTTACGGGGCCTTACACTATTAGACTAAGACAAAAGGAACAAAAGATAAGGCATCACTAGAATAGCAAAAGAGCTAAGGACGCTAGGAAGGAACATGTTCAAGGGTGAGAAGCAGAGGGGGTCAAAGCTTTCATAATGGTAGCAATCTGTTGAGCATGGGCCTCCCTGTCTCTTCTGAGATCTTCCCTAAGTTGCTTTATTTCCTTTCTCAGCTCATTATTGTCTTCACGAAGTTTGGCATTCTCTTCAACAGCCAGCTCCAACCTCTTGCTGAGTTCTGCAAGCCTACTGCTCTCAGGAAGAATGGCAGATTCTGTAGGTCCTCCAGCCTTGATCTTCTCATAGCCACAGTGCTTGAGGGTACCAACATCCAAAACATTATTGTGGTTTCCAAACTTAAGCTTAGGTAAGGCAATGTTGAGCTTGTCAAATAACTCAGTCAACTTGAAATCATATGGCATAGCATGCTTTGGTTTGGAAGTATCTGCAGTTCTTGCAATGTGTTGAATCTTCAAGCTAGGAATATTGATAGGTCGACCAGTGTAAAGCAGTTCCATCACAACCATGTCTAGCAGAGTAGCTTCATGCCTTCTCTCAGACCTCTGAAGAATGCAGGAGTTGACAAACTGAAACAGTAGCTTGTGAAAGGGAGTCATACCAGTCTTGTACAGTTTCTGGGGAGCATCTAGTTCAAACTTTTGTGAGAACTTCCTGGTGACCACAATGCCAGTGTCAACATCATTGTCTATGGCTGGCCATTTCTTCTTCAATTAATTGTCAAATCTCAAAGAAGGGATATCCATAAGCAGCCCCATCTCCTCAACATCAAACTCCATGTCAAAGCCCCCTACCTTACTCTTGACTACCTTCCCATCAAATGTGAAATTTGTATAGAAATCCACCACAGCAGGAACACATACTAGGGGGATAGTTTTGACAAACATGTGCTTCCACCCCTATAGCTCATGTTTCTCAACTAGTTGAGCCATCCCCTTCTTATCAGTGTTCGCAAGAATCTTCCAATTTAGCACTTTTCTGTTCCTAAAATTTGTGAATCGGCCAACTGCAGCTGGCACATTCTTTCTTGTCTTACCCCCACTGGACCTTGCAGGAGAGGTAGCAGGTTTGGTGACTTTGGCTCCCTTTTTCTTTGGTGTAACAGACTTTGCTGGCAAGGCAAAGTCAGATCCATCCACCCCAACAATAGGTTCCACAATTGAAACCTTCTTCTTTGGCTTCTTTGCACTTATGGATTCCTTCATTATTTGTGCATCAACAACCTCTCTTTTACTCATTGTGAGGGGAGTTCTAGCAGGAGGAACCACTCTTTTCCTTGTTGAGACTGCTGACTTTGTAGCTTCATATTGTTCTTCCTGGACTTCTTTCCTACCTCAGATAGTGGCATATAATCTTCATCACTACTAACTTCTTCATCTCCAGTGAAAAGAGTTAACAGAGACCCAGGTTCTTGACAGTGTTTCCAATTGTCATAGGATGTTCAGATTCCTCACTCACATTCTCCTCTTCTTCCTCACTCTCGTCATCACCTACTTTACTCTTATTTACCTTTTCTTGATCATCACCCTCACTTTCAGAAACCTCCTCTTCTTCATTCTGATTTTTTTCTTTCTGCAGAATCATTAGCTTGTTCACCTGTCTCGTCCTCTGTATTACTCTCTATCTCATCTATAGATACTCCCTCATTCTCACTCTTTTTTTCTTCATTGGCGATATTTTGAGCATCATGTTCCTCATGACTGTTCACATATTCTTCTTCCTTTTCACCTTCATCATCGTCCTTATCCTTAGTCCAACTAGAATCAAGGCCATCAGAAGCCTTCTTTTGCTCTGGTTCTTTACGTCTTTTCCCCTCAACCACAGGCTCTACAACCGTTGGATCTATCTCCTTTCCTAGATCCCTTGCACCCTTTTCTACAGGGAATTTCTCCACTGGTGGTTTCTTACTCGTGGGTGGGAGAGTATCTAGGGGTGCAACATCTATCGTAGACACCAAAACATCTAACTTAGAAGTAGGATGTGGTGCCTAGTCAGTAGTGACTGACACTAAATCCCCCTGAATCACAAATCCCTTGTCTACAACGTCACCCTGCGTAGCAGCTTCAGGCACCTTCTTGACAGATTTTCTTAGAGTTTCTTTGACCTTTGTTGACTTGGAGGTATTTTTCGCAGGAAGCTCAGGTGCATGGGTAGTTGTTTTTGAATGAGAGGTTACAGTTGAGGTAGGAATGATAGGAACAACATGAACAGTAGAACAAGGGAGGTTGAGGTAGATATAATGGAGGATATCGAAGGAGAAAGAGCAGGTCTGGGTGTGGGTTCTCTTGAAGGCTTGACATTTTTCTTTGACTTGGGCTTCAAGATTTTGGGTTTTGCTTCAGCCTTGGTTGATGATTTAGCTCTAGAGGGTGTTTGACTCGCTTTAGTCATGGTGATCAGATGATAGACTCGAATAAGAGAAAGAAAGGATTAGTTCTTGATAATTGCTTTTGATTATTACTTACGGTTTGAGAGAAACAGTGAGGTCAGAAAATGGCACTGGTGTTATCACAGAAAATGGTAACAGAATCAACAAATATATCATAGTCCCTTAGCTGTTGTCTTTTCCATAGTAACTGAGCACAACAGGATGCTGCGGCCAAATATTTAGCCTCAACTGTAGATAAGGCCACTAAGTTTTGCTTCTTGGTCTCCCAAGACACTAGACAAGAACCTAAAAAATGAGCTATTCCTGAAGTGCTTTTCCTGTCAACATAAAAACCTGCATAGTCAGCATCAGCATAACCAACTAGATCAAAGTTGTACCCTCTGGGATACCATAGACAAAGGTCAGGGGTCCCCTTGAGATATCTTAGTATCCTTTTGGCAACCTTTATGTGAGATTCCTTGAAATTTGCCTGAAATCTTACACACAATCCCACACTAAACACTATATCATACCTGCTTGATGTGAGGTACAACAGTGACCAAATAATTCCTCTATATAGTTTTTGTTCCACATTTTCCCCTTATTCATCAAGGTCCAGCTTTGTTGCAATGTCAATGGGGGTATCTATAGACTTAGAGGAGTCCATGTTGATCTTGTTCAGTAATTCTTTGATATATTTCTGCTGATGTATCATGGTTCCAGTAGGTGCTTACTTGATTTGCAGCCCCAGAAAGAAGTTCAATTTACCCATCATGCTCATTTCGAACTCATTTCCCATCATCTCAGCAAATTCCTTGCACATTGCTTCATTGATGGCCCCAAAGATAATGTCATCCACACACACTTACACAATCAGAATATTCTTCCTTCTTCTCCTTCGAAATAGAGTGTTGTCCACATTTCCTCTTACAAAGTTGTTGGCTAAGAGGCATTTTGAGAGCCTTTCATGCCAAGATTTTGGAACATGTTTCAGTCCATAAAGAGCTTTATCCATTTTGAACACATAGTCAGGAAACTCTTCACTTCTAAATCCAGGAGGTTGTTTGACAAACACTTCCTCCTTTAGGTAACCATTCAAAAAGGCACTCTTTACATCCATCCGGTATAAAGTGAACTCCATGTGGGCAGCAAAGGTTATCAACATTCTTATAGCCTCCATTCTAGTTATAGGTGCAAATGTCTCATTATAGTCAATGCCCTCATCTTGATTGTATCTGTGAGACCTCAGGTGTTTTTCTCTTCTCTTACATAATATACGTAACGTGGCATGGTTATATTAGGTATATATGATTGGGTATAGCACATTGGGAGAATAAGACTGAAAATGTGTGGTAATATCAAGGAACTAAACTAAAGCTTTAAGTCAAAGGAATCCCTTAAACAAAGGTTCATGGTTAAAGAAATGGCTCGGGTAGCACCCCGCGCGTTCGGAAGGTTTAAGTTAACTTGCACCTGTGGGATAAGACTAAGAGTGTATAATATGCTAAGAATAATGTGTTATGAGGTATTATAATATCACACCGGTCACATGTTAAGTTTTGGAGTCAAGCAAGTTGCGAAATAAAGATCGGCAAAAGTTATCGTAAACTTCTCTAATAAATTTTCTAAACTTTGGGTCAAATGTATCAGATCATTTATCTCCATATATAAAGAGTTATGGGACCCAAAACCTACCAAATCGAAGTTCTACGAGTCTAGTTTGCAACCAAAGAAATCTCACATCAAACCGACATTGAAGTAAAAAGTTATGACTGTTTTACCGCGGACTGTCCGGGCTGAAATCGAGTCTCGAACCGGGTCGGGTCAAACAAGTGGTATAAGTCGGAAAATCCGACTTTTAAGACTCCAAAATATTTCATATTCGTCCCAAAACAGTGATAAAGCTTAAGAGAGGGTTTCATGGTGTTCTTGAGTGATTAAGGTGCGTTTTTAACGATTTCTATCGTTAAAGTTTGCCCCCGTGCCTAGAAGCGCAATCTCTACTCTTTGCAATCGTTTTCCCCTTCTATTAGCTGTGTTTGGAGCTATTTTTGGAAGATAGGAAATTGTTGTTCTTGTTGGTTCTTCAGGATTTATACTTGGTTTGCCAAGGTAATCATCTTGGGACTCTTTTTTGATCGTTTTTATAAAGTTCTACTGGCGTTTCGTCAAGTTAGGGTCATATGGCAAATCTGCCGATTTAAACTCATTTATGAACTATTTATAGGTGCATATAAACTGCATATATATAGTGGTTTCGAAGCTTAGGACGTAAGGAACAACTTTCGTGAAGGAACTACAGGCATTCAGACGTTCGTTGGAGAGGTATGTTAAGGCTAAGCTTCGTCCTTCCTTTTAGCACGAATTTTGGGAAATTCCTAAGACTCCAAATGTGATATTTTACTATTCTGTTGCTAGAAAGACCTTCTGTGAAAGGCATTGGTATCGTAGCTGAAGTATTTTCATGATGCTATTAGGTTGATATTCCACTCGTTCGGTTAAAAAGGGTATTCGACATCTATATATGTCATTTTGTCGGCTTTCTTAAATATATGTTCATATATATGAATTCTTATTCGTCTTTGGGTTGTGTGACTTAAAAATAAAGGCATTTAGTATTTGCGATCAGTCCTTCTTCCTTGTTAAAGTGTATTTTAAAATCTCTAAAGTGACACGTCGATTTCAAAATTTTCAAATATAATTTTTATGTTTAAACTACTAAAACATTTGATTTTTTTTGAAATACTTTCTTTTACTAATTATCAAGAAATCAGGTATAAGGACTAAGTGAAGCACCTTAAGCTTTTTATGAACATATTCAGAGTTAAGTTATCTTTCTAAAAGTCGAGTTAAGTTTTCAAACTTATTAAAAAAGATATGAGGTTCCACGAGACATTTGTATGCGATACGAAGGTGATTATGAGATTATGAGAATAAGAGTACCAATGAGCCAAGGTTGGCTAAGTTCTTGTTATGGCCTATTATGTGCATTCAAAGTTCATATCATACATGACATATTATGCATGGACTTCGAGCTATAATCGGAGGTAAGGGGCCTATTTGCCCGAAAGACTATATATATTGTACAGATGGCCACAGGTTGGCAATATGATACCGGTTAGCTACCGGGAGAGACCGCCATTGCTAGCATTTGGTTGGGTATGTCATGCATTTACATCACAATATATATGTATTCACGACATACGATTACACGAGCATACCATGCATATTTTATTACTATGAGGTCGGATGTCGGCCATGGAGGCTATCAGAGTTTCAGTGTCAGGTGGTATCTTTATTACCTTTTTACATCAGCTATGTATGATTCTACTTTCTGCGTTACATACCAGTATATTTTTATTCGTACTGATGTCCCGTTGCTTGGGGACACTGCATTTTTGTTTCATGCGTGCAGGTCCAGGTAGGGACTCTAATCGACCTTTCCGCTAGGATTTCGGGGTTTAGCTGTGAGTTGGTAAGCTCCACCTATTCCTGGAGCTTTCATAGGATGGTTACATTTGTTGTACAGTTTGGGTATAGTTGGGGCCTTATCCCGACAGTGCTTATGACACTCTTAGAGGCTATTGTGGACACAATATTCTGGGTTTCGTTTTTTTGCTGCTTTCAGTCTCCAGCCCATAGGCTTGACATGTATATATAGGTGTGTAGGCATGTATGTCTTCAGTCACGGCCTCGTCGGCCAGCTAGTATTTTATTATTTTGGCTTGTCTACCTATGTTTATATGACTTATTTTTATTCATATCATAACCTTACGGTCCAGGCTTAGTATTTCAGATGTTGTGCTGCCTGACCTGTTGGGCCCCCAGTCTAGTTAGCTAGTATGTTTAGTGGTTAACTCAATCGAATACAGTATCGAGTACCAGTCGTGCCTCCCCTAGTTTGGGGCGTGACAGTATCCCTGAACCAACAGTCTGGCCTTGTTCTTTGTGATGTTTCCTTGTTCATCCAACTTGTTTCTGAACACCCATCTGGTACCTATGATAGTTCTGTTCTTCGGTTTCTGTACTAGGTGCCATACCTTGCTTCTCTTAAACTGATTTAGCTCCTCTTGCATGGCTATGATCCAGTCTGGATCCTTTAGAGCTTCTTCGATGGTCTTAGGTTCAACCTGTGAGAGGAATGTTGTGAGTGCACATAGATTTCTTAGAGAAGACCTGGTTTGCACCCCTGGATTTGGATTAGAGATGATATTGTCAAGAGGATGTGAGCTTTGATGCTTCCATGGTCTGATCTGTATACCCAGAGAAGATTCACCCGAGGAGTGACCCAAAGGAGCTGGTTCAGTAGGTGTGGCTTTATTAGTCTGGTCAACAGTTAGAGTAGTTCTTTCTTCTTCTTGTTCCTCATGATCACTATCAGTTTCCTTGTAGTTTTCAGATCCATCTTCATCAGATTTCTTTGTATCTTCATCACCAGTGAAATCTATGTCATAATTTTCATCCTGCAGACCTTTCTCAGCCAAATTGTTAGATTCATAAAAAATATTATGAATATTTTCTTCCACACACATAGTTCTTTTATTAGAAACCTTAAAGGTATTACTATGTGGAGAACAACCCAAGAAAATTCCCTCACCACTTCTGTCATCAAACTTACCTAGAGCTTCTTTCCCATTATTATACACAAAACACAAAGGCTCTCAGGTGAGTGATGTTGGGTTTTTTTCCTTGAAGTAACTCATAGGGAGTTTTCTCAAGAATGGTTCTGACCATGCATCTATTTAGCAGGTAGCAAGTAGTAATAATTGCCTCAGCCCAAAAATTCTTAGGCAGTCCACTAGAAATCAACATGGTCCTACCCATGCCTTCTAAGGATCTATTCTTTCTTTCTACAACCCTATTTTATTGTGGAGTTCAAGGTGCAGAGAAATTATGGTCAATGCCATGTGAGCCACATAATTCAAGGAATTTTGAATTTTCAAATTCAGTTCCATGATCAGTTCTTATACTTAAATCATTATATCTTAGCTTTTGTTGAATCATCCTTACAAATACACAGAAGACATCAAAGGTTTCATCTTTGGATCCCAGAAATAAAGTCCAAGTATACCTGGAGACGTCATCAACAATCACAAACACATAACTCTTACCTCATCTGCTCTTTATTCTCATTGGTACACATAGATCAATGTGAAGGAGTTCCAGAGGTTTAGAAGTACTTACAAACTTTTTAGATTTAAAGGATGACCTAACATATTTCCCTCTAACATATGCGTCACATACCTTGTCAAAAGTGAACTCAACTTTAGGTAGTCCAAGGACCAAGTCCTTTGCTGCCAACTTGTTGAGTTGAGAGAGACTGGTATGTCCCAGTCTTCTGTGCCATAATAGTGGATCATCTTCCACTACACTCAAGCATGTGTGCTCACTCTAGGAAAGTGACATAATCGATATCTTGTAGACATTGTTATGTCTCTTACCCTTTAACATAATTTCATCAGTATCAAGCTTAGTGACAGTGCAAATTTTGGAATTGAATTTTACCTCATTTCCTTTGTCGCACATTTGAGATATGCTAAGAAGATTGTGTTTAATACCTACCACGTAATACACATCTTCTATAGCATTAGAGAGTGACTTGCCAACCTTACCAATACTTGTTATCTGGCCCTTTTTCCCATTTTTAAATGACACACTCCTTCCTTGGAAGGATGTCAATTAAAGGAAGTTTTTCTTTTCTCCGGTCATATGTCTTGAGCATCCACTGTCTAGATACCGGTCTTGATTGTTTCCTCTCACCTTAGCCTGCATCAAAATTTACAAGTTAGTTTTTGGAACCCAGACAAGCTTGGGTCCCTTTTTGTTGGAAAATGGATGAATCAGATCCCTTCTTGCCCAGAAGGAGAGAGGATTAGAAGCTATTTTCTTGTTAACCTTAATCCACTTAGTATGGACAAGAGGATTAACCTTTGGCTCCTCTTCCTTCTTCATATTTTTATCAATACCAAAGATGTTTCTAAACTGAACATGAATTAACGCAGGATAAGTGTCTCTAAAGTGTCCTTTTCCACAATGAGTGCACATGTTATTATCAGAAATTTCTACATACTTTGGGTCAAACTTAGGGATATGTTTTCTGTAGCCAATTCCAGATTTGTTAGAGCTACACTTTTCATTCAGCCAATTCAAGGCATCAGAAGATCTATGTCATTTGCTTAGTCTAGAGAGTTCATAATTAGCATTTTCTAGGTTTTCATGCAGGACTTTATTTCTACATTCAGCATAACAAAGATTATCACTAGCAATTTTTAATTCCTTTTTCAAGCTTATCCTGCAGATCACTCATTTTTCCTTTGCCATGTATTTCAGGAGACTTCTCATTCTTAGAAGTAAGCTCAAGAAACTGGTTCTTAAGTTTTTTGACATGTTTCTCTAAACTAGCTTTGTCAGATTTAAGCTCTTTGATATCGAGTTTGACACAAGAAAGGTTGCTTATTAGTTGATCATTTTCAGTACTCATTTTATCCATTTCATTCATTAAGGTCACAATTATGGCCATTAATTATTTTTTGGACATAGCATGATTATTTTCTTTCAAGTCAGATATACTTACCTGGTTTGCTTCATCTTCAGTTTCTGAATCACTCGTGGCCATCATTTCGATCACTTCCTCCTCTGTTTTGAATTATTCAATCGCCATAAAATTCATTTCGATGTTTTTGTTTCCAAAGTCAATTTCCATATAATGAGAAGAGATGCAAGAGAATACTCTGAGGAGAGTGTTTCTAGACAGGCTTCTGTAGAGCAAGTCCTTTGCTTTAGTATTTTCCTGAACTAGCTGACGATCTTCATCATTGTATTCCTCTTCTCTTTTGTTGCACTTGTTACCTTCACTATCCAATTTGGTTGGGAGAATTGGTGCATGAATGACAATTACCCATAGGTCAAAGTCAGCAGCCTGAAGAAATGTTTCCATACATAGCTTTCATTCATCATAGTGGTGTTCATCAAACAAAGGAGGTCTTCCAATGTGCATTCCAAGCTGTACTGGGGGTTCTGTCTTCACAGCTTGGTGTTCCTCAATCACAACATAGAGACTTATAGCATCTTCCTTATTTTCTTCCTCTTGATTATTTCCATTGTCCTCATATGCTGCCAAGAATGCCTGCTTCATTGCTTCTGTAAATCCTTTGTATAAGAGTTTTTCTTTGTTGGAACCTTTTTCTCTCATCTTTTCCTGTTTCTCTTTTTCAGCTTGTTCTTTCCTCCACTCAATTTTCCATATTGGGCAGTCCTTGACCATGTGATCTAGCTTGCCATGCTTATAGCATCCATCATAGTTGGCTTTGTCGATCTGCTTGGGCTTACTACTAGTCTCTCTCTTGGATACATTTTTGGAATTCTTCATGAACCTCTTGAACTTGGCAAACATTGCTAGATCAGTATCATCATAGTCAAATTCATCATCCTCAGACGCTTTAAGAACCAATGCATTATCCTTCTTTGGTTCTTCCTTGTGCAGTTCTATCTTTCTCATTTCATGAGTTTTAAGTTTCCAACCAACTCACCAAGTGAAATTTTGTCCAATTCCTTGGCTTCCTGGATTGTAGTGACTTTTGATTCCTATGAAGCTGGAATGATTCTTAGAACTTTTCTAACCAACTCTTCTGAGGAAAACACATTTCCAAGTGATTTCAGTTCATTGGTTATTATAGTGAACCTAGTTATCATATCCTGAATGGGCTCAGACTCCTTCATAGAGAAAAGCTCATAGTTTCTCGTGAGTAGTTAATCGTTGATCTGTTTAGTTTGTTTGTTCCTTCATGAGCAGTTTGGAGTGCATCTCATATCTGCTTTGCATTAAAGCAGACGGAAATTCTATTGTACTCATCATGACCAAGTCCATAGATAAGGATTTTCTTAGCCTTTGCATTCTTCTCCATCATTCTGAAATCTGCTGCCACAAATTCAGAGGGGTCCTTAGGAACAGTTTCATTTTGTGCATTTTGTTTAGTAGGAATCAAAGGACCTTGGTTCACTATGGTCCATAGTTCATAGTCTTCAGCTGTTAGGAAGTCTTCCATTTATGCTTTCCACCAACTGTAATATTTTTCATTGAACGGGGGTGGCCTGGTAGTTGATTGTCCTTCGTTAATTTCGGGTGGAGCACTCATCTTGCTTCCAAGATCACTCTAGGTGTTAGCCGTGTTAATGAGAGAACCCACTCTGATATCAATTGTTAGTTTGAGTGCCTGTATGAATTACTAAAGAACTTAGTTCTTTACTGTGTTCCTTAAGCGTAAAGTAAACAAGCAATAAAATGAACACAATGATTTTTACGTGGAAAATCATCCGTCTCAAAAGGTGCAAAAATCACGACCTACCACATAGGATTTTCAGCTCCAACTTCACTAAAATACTGAGCCAAAAATGTATCAATTACAGGACTGTAATTAAATACTCTCCAGTACTCTTACTACTCCTATTTGATTCACAGGTTACTCTAACTTGTAAAGCAAAATACTCACTCTAACTCACCGATTGTTTATGACACTTGATTACAACTCAATTACCTAAAACACATTCACTAGACTGGCTCAAGAAGAATACAATGCAAGTACTCAACACAAGCAAACAACTTATGATTCTTAGTTGATGTGCAAAAGGATTGTTTAAAAGTCCAAAGTCAATCCTATTTAAACACGACTTGAGATCTTCTAGGAGTCCTATTAAAAGTCAACTTTCTCTTTGATAGGACTCCTAGTCTTCCAAGGATTCCATACGTTTTAGGACTTTAGTCTCTGACTGAATTATCCATATCTTTTTTAGCAACGACCCTTATCACTTATAGTAGCCATCGTCCACCAAACTTGGACCTGGGTAACTTTGAGATAAAGTTACTGTCTTGTATAGATGTACAAGTATCACTCAGGAGGAGCTGATTCTTTCTCCCGAGGAGCATGTTCTTCAGAACAGTTAAGCATCTACGTTGAGGACCTGGTTCTTTGAACATTTAGTCATACTTTGTTAATCATCAAAACTTCAATATTCAACATTTATAAGGGTGGTCAGTTAACCACCCTTCGTCGAAAAATTACACTATGTATATAGATAAAATATTACGTTTTAGAGGTATATAACACATATTGAACACCCTTTGTCGGATTTTTTTTCACTTCTTTTAATTTGAATATTCTTGGGTAAATTCTTAGTTTCTCCACTGTGGACTATACTGATTAAAATAATACTCATACATTCCATTTTAATTGTTACTTTAGCTCAAAATATTTGTCCTGAAAAAAATTATTACTTTAGGAATTCAAGACTAAATTTGTTATTTGTTTCCAACTATACCCTTAATATTGAAGTAGTGTAGTTCTTTTTAATACTATTTAATTTTGAAAAGGCATTGGGATAACTTAGTAAATCATATCTTGTAATTAGGGATAACTTGTATTCATATCTTGTAAAAGGAGCTAAAGGGACAGTTAAAATGGGACGGAGGAAATAATAATGAGGCACTCTATTCAATTTCTTAGTCATTCCTGATTCTAGAAATGGAGGAATGACTCATGAGCAGCAGCCGCAAACTCAAAAATGCTACTCACCATATTTTCAGAAAAAAGGGGAAGGAAATGATGATCGAAATGGAATCAGAGAAAAATCAGTGCAATTTCCTAGCCGACTTAGCACCTTTTGAAAATGGAATTCCCCCAATATAACCATTCCTTCATATCAGATCTTTTGAAGATAATGAATTTCAATTCTACAGCCACCGTTTATATCCTCCTTGTTCTCATATTCTACCGATCAAAATTATTCCAAGTCTACACTAGGCAAAAGAACCCTCCCGTAGCAATAGAAAAGGAAGAGACCAGTGGAATGTAGAATCTTATTACGGAAAAAGTTTTCTATATTTGATGTTTACGTCAAATCAATAAAATAAAATACTTTCCTTTGTGAATCTTAAAATTAACTAAAAGATTTGATGTAAACAAACAATATAACCATCTTTCACTACACTGCCTCTCGTTTCTCTTTTTAATTATTTTACCAAATATATATATATAAGGGTAGTAAATACATGCAGTATGTAATTTGTATTCATAGTTATGCACACTGGCCGTCCTTGTAAAGTTTATCTTCCTTCATTTATGATTTTACTCATTCCTACCACGCAAACTAATGTAAACTACCACCGTTACGTTATAAATACTTCAAAGTTAATATGACTTGTTTAACTAATCAGTGCTAACTTTTTATATTAAAAATTATTTGCATTTTTTCAAACAGTTACTAGCATATGCACACTAGTCAATTTGGAAGTTGTTATGAATATAGAAAATATCTAAATTACAGAAACAAGAAATGGAAGTTAGAGGATTTGGAGTCTCTCTAGAAGAAACTCACAAGTAGTGATTTCAATCCGACATACTAAAGGACAAGTCACTGTATATATTTTGTTTTTCACTTGACATTGTTCCTTGACATCCAATCGCAAGTTAGAATCACGTGTGAACGGAAGAGAGAAAAAGTGGATTCTACTCTACTATATAAAAGGCTTTGTATTCAAGTTGAAGAAAGGGATATGGCAACAAGTGGGGTGAGGCGAATCTTCGATTAGAAAACAAAAAGAAAGGATATGCATCATATGATTTAGCATTTTCTGGAATCTTTTTGTTCTTATGTGAGATTGGATTTCCAATTTCAACTTAAAGCTAAGATTTTTATGTAAAGGTAAAGTTGTGCTAATGGTTTTAAAGTAGCCAATTTGATATTATTTTCGCAAAATACATAAGTTACCCCTGATGGTAAGCACCCTCCACTTCCAACCAAGAGGTTGTGAGTTCGAGTCACCCCAAGAGCAAGGTGGGGAGTTCTTGGAGGAAAGGATGCCGAGGGTCATTTTGGAAACAGCCTCTCTACCTCAGGGTAGGGGTAAGGTCTGCGTACATACTACCCTCCCCAGACCCCACTAGTGGGATTATACTGGGTTGTTGTTGTTGTTGTACATAAGTTACCCCTGAATTATGGGCAAAATTCCCGTTACATATCTTTTGCGGACGAAAATTACCTTACACACTCAATATTTTTACAGTATGCCTAAGACACACAACTTTTTTGTTGCCAGTCTTTTAAAATACGTGTGATATCACGCACCAATAATGTCATGACGCTTGTCGTAACAAAAAAATACGTAATTTACACCTTAATTAATAGTTATTTCTTTCTTTTAAAAAAAATATAAAAGGATCCCCCTTTCCAACCTATCTCTCATCTTCCCCAACCCCCTCTTTTAGTCATCTTCTCCATTAAAGTTCTGCCATTAAATTATCATTACCATCACCTTATTACCACCATTGTCACCACCATCAATATTATTAAGTTTTAGAACAAAACCCACAAACACCATAACCCCATTTCTTCACACCCATTGAAAAACAAAATTACACAAAACTTTCAACTTTTCATTGCTCACCGTATGGCTGATATAGAAACAAAATTATGATAATGCATTAACTATTATCAACTAACTCTGAAAACAAAGAAGCGATTTTCCTGCGGCAAAGGTTTTGGGGAAACGAAAGAGAACTGTGACACAAAGTAAGTGCATTGATTTTAATAGATATGGAATTAAGAAAGGTGTGTATCCCGTATCCAGCAAATCTGGAAATACTTCAGTCAAATTTGGAGGAGATGTATAACTAATTTAGAATTTGAATTTAGCTCTAAATTTATTTTAGTCAATGAAAGCTTAATCCATGGAGAAGGCAAAGGTGAGTGTTTGGGGAAGAAAAATGGGTGGGGGTGGTAGGGTATGGAAGAGGGACCAAATTATTTAGAGACATAATAATTAAAAATAGAACAACAACAACGACAACAATAACAACCCAGTATAATCCCACTAGTGGGATTTGTAGAGGGTAGTGTGCACGCAGATCTTACCCCTACCCTGGGGTAGAGAGGCTGTTTCCGATAAACCCTCGGTTTCCTCCCTCCAAGAACTCTCCACCTTGCTCTTGGGTGACTCGAACTCACAACCTCTTGGTTGGAAGTGGAGGGTGCTCATCACTAGAGCAACCCACTCTTGTCAAATTAAAAATAAAAAAAAATAAGAAATGACTCAAAAATATTTAAAATAATAAAGTTGGACATGTGGCGTTTTGATAATGATTCAGACCTAAAAATTTTACATTCACTTGCCTCTTTTAGGAGTAAAATACGGGCGTGTCAGCTATAGAAAATGGTGTCTTAGGCACACTTTAGAAAGGTTGAGTGTGTAAGATAATTTTTGTCCGCAAAAGGTGTGTACCAGGAATTTGGTCCATGGTTCAGGAGTAACTTACGTATTTTGCCTATTCTTTTTGACATAACAGATGATCTTGGATCGAGCAAAGATTAGAAAGTATAGGTCTGTTGAAGCATTTCAATCAATTTTAGGACCAATGGCCACTAGTTTATTTTAATTCATAATTGTAATAGAGTATTATGCAAACATAATTATATAAAGCGGTTTCATAACCAAAAAAAAAAAAAAAAAATAGATCCCTGGGAAAGGTTATGAAACTGCTTTTAGCAGCTGGATAACAATTTTTGAGTACTGACTTTTTGGACAAGCAAAATTTTAAGTCTTTGAGGATTCAAATGTATCTCTTTTAAGAAAATATTAAAAAGAAAGGTTTATAACTATTTTATCTTTATTTATGTCTTAAGATATAATCTCTTTCATTTAATACTTACTCATAATTATGATATTTGTAGTCTTTAAAAATAATTAATATTAAGGGTAGAATAGAAAAAAAATAATTAATTTATTCTTGAACTTCTAAAATGACAAATGATTTGAGACAACTATTTTTAGAAACCACGACCGATAATTTGAGACGGAAGGAGTAAGTTTTAACCCAACCGAGAACAATGGCCACGACCGATAATTTGAGACGGAAGGAGTAAGTTTTAACCCAACCGAGAACAATGGC